>JARHVA010001020.1:3605000-3622500 GCA_037957365.1 Torreya grandis
TTTTATTTTTCTATTTTAATCGATTAAGGAAAAATAGATAGATTTATTTCTTTTATTAATGCTTTGAAATTCAAAATCAAACTAGTTAAACTTAGCTAATTATGGAAAGTAGAGTTTGGCACTAGGAATAATGTGGTTGTTAATGAATTTTTGGAGCAACATGAATTAAAACTAAGAAATTTTAAGACATGTGTGTACCTATTCCTTACTCCTTTAGGATCCTTTGAAATTATCATGGACAAGGATTGGTTACAAGCACATTAATCCAATTTTGACTACACAAATAAAATATTTAAATGTTTAGATGATGAAGGAAATTATATAGTTGTTCATGGATCTTTTTATTCATACAACTTAGAAAAGTTATTAGAAAAGGGTGTCAACTATATGCTCTCAATTTGAATGTAATATATAAGGACACAACCACCATACTCCAATATTTCTCATTTATATAAGAATTTGTAGATGTTTTTTTAGAAGAGCTACCATGTTTGCCTCCAAAAAGAATATTTGATTTTGTTATAGATGTAATACCTAGAACAACATATGCATCTAAGGAACCTCACCAGATGAACATGGTTTATTTAAGAGAGATTAAGGTTCAAGTTCAAGAGTTGATAGATAATTTAATGATAGTCCTAGTGTGTCACCCTAGGGAGATACAATAGTATTTATTAATAAAAAGGATGGGACACTCATATTTTGCATTGACTATAGAATGCTTAATAAGGTCATATCAAGAATAAGTATCTTAATCCTTGTATAGATTACATTTTTGATCAAATGTAGATATCCAATTGAGGTATCATCAAATCTACATCAACTATGAGGATGTCCATATGACTGCATTTATAACTATATATAAAAATTATGAATTTGTAGTCATGCCCTTTGGACTAATAAATACTCTTGTAAAATTTATGAATTTAATGAATAGTGTATTATAATATTTTCTCACTAAATTTATATTGGTTTTTTAAGATGACATTTTATCCAAGATTTAACAAGAGAATGAACAATATTTAAGGTTGGTGCTACAATGTTTGAGGTAGCATAAGTTGTATGGAAATTTGTCCAACTGATCTTTCTTTCAATATAAAATTCACTACTTAGGACATGTGATTTCCAAAGAAGGACTCAAGGTAGATCCTATAAATATTGTATCCATTATTTAATGGCTAGCTCCTAAGAATGTAGTGAGGTGACAAGCTGCATGGGGATTATTGTGTATTATAAAAGGTTTTTACAATATTTTTTAAGGATTAATCACCCCTTAAATTACTTATAAAGGAAGGGGATTAAATTTGATTGGTCTCCTAAATGTAAATAACTTTTCAAGAGCTGAAAAAACTATTAACTATATTTTTTATTTTGACTATGTTGGATACAAATAGAATTTTTAAACTATGGGTTGATGCCTGCAAGGTGGGAATCAGAGATATTTTGACTCAAGATGGAAAGTTAATTACCTATGTGTCCATAAAACTCAAAAACCATGAGAAAAATTACCCCACTCATGATTCAAAACTAGTTGTTATTATTCATGCCCTAAAGTAATGGAAAAAAAATCTATTAGGAAATCACTTTAAGATTAAATCATACCATTGTAACCTAATGTAGTTATTTAATCATGATGAGTTGAATTCTGGGGAAAGAAGATGGTTGGAATTGTTAGTAACTTTGATAATTTTTAATTATGTGAAATGAAAATAAAATAGAGTGGTTGATTCATTAAGTAGGTAGATCTACATTGCTTCCCTCTTTGTTATATATTTTGATTTCAAAAATTATGTGCTTACACATTAGAAATATGATTTTGAGTGCCTTAAATCTATGTTGAAGTTAAGCACCAAGTTATGATCCTAATTTTTTAATTTATTTAGAAGATTTGTTAAGATACAAGGGTATAATTTTCGTCCTAAGATTAGGAAATATGAGAGATCAAGTGCTTAATTAAGTGCATGTTGTACCTCATTACTCACATCCAAGTGTCAATAAAATGACACAAGAGTTTAAAAATTTATATTTTTGGTTGAGTTTAAAGAAAGGCATGGTTACTTATGTATCCAAGTGCTTAAAATACTAACATGTGAAATCTAATCATGGTCATCTTGGAGGTTTAATTTATCCTCATGTCATTCCAGAAAGGACATGGGTTGTCAAATATATGGATTTCATCATGGGATTGCCTAAATATTATATCAATCATGACTCAATCTTAACTATGATTTATAAACTAACTAAAGTGGTTCACTTTATTATTATTAATATCACAAATGATGTTGTCATCTTTGCCAAAAGATTTACAAATGAAGTGGTACATTTTCATGGTGTACCCAAAGTGATCATCTTAGATAGAAATAAAATGTTCAATTCTTAGTTTTGGTAAACTATAATGGTTTATTTTAGTAATAAACTAAATTTTATTTCATCTTATCATCCATAAATAGATGGATAGACTGAAAGGCTAAACATGATTTTTGAAGACATGATATGAATGTATGTCATGGATTAGTAATACAAGTGCTAATATTTCTTGTACTTAATAGAATTTAATTATAATAACACCTACCATTTATTAATAAATATTTATCCATTTTAATATTTATATGGACATAAATTAAAAACTCCTTTGGACTGGAACAACTTGGAAAACCATGTGTTTTCTAGTCTTAAAGTTTTGAAATAGTATGATGAACAAATGGCCATATAAGTGAAAGGTTAAAGGTTGTATTTGATAGTTAGAAAATATGAATAGATCACATAAAGAATTTAAATTTAAAAAAAATTATTTATGAGATTAATACCTCATAATATATCAATTAAGTTTAGAAAAGCCACTAAATTAACAACATTATGTTAGACCTTTTGATAGTGTAAAATATTAGCTCAATGGCATATCGCCTTACTCTTTATCTTTCTCTCTCTATAATCCATGATGTTTTTCACATAGAATTTATAAGAAAATATGTTTTATATCCCTCACATTTTCAAAATTAGGATAATATTTAGGTCGAGGGTGAGAAAATAATTCAACTAGATATTATCAAGATTCTAGCTCAGCACAACATTGCGCTGTGAAAAAAAAATTAGAGATATTATTATTACAATGGGATCAAATGGGAGAAGGGAGTGCTACCTGGGAAGATGAAAATATTTTTTTATAGCATTATCCTCATTTATTTTAAGTCCTCAAGGATGGCTCCATTCTTAATGGAGGGTGGATGTCATGACCACACCTACCTAGCACATTGAGTTTGGTTGATTATTAGGAGTGTTTTAACATTCTTATGTTATGTGGACGTTTATTGTAGACATTATATGATTAGTAGAACATTATTTATTGGTTTAAATTGAATTATAATCATTCATGAAATATTTTATATAAGTACATGATATTATCTTGTGTTGTTGATTATGATCAGATATCGATGATGTCTACATTATCTTGATTATAGGTACACAATAAATAAGCATAAGTTGGGCTTAGAATCTATGTGTTTGATGGTAAGGATAAGTACACAGGTAAACCAAAAAAGTGATGTAGTAGTGTCCAAAAACATGATTAAAGTCCTTTTTCTCTATCATTTTATGATTTGAACTGTGTTGTCTTGTTTTGGTTTCAGTCATTAGTTAGTTGGTTATTTATCGACAATTATCTTTTTTTATTAATGGTTAATGGTGTAATCAACCAAACATTTAGATGAGAATTTATTTCATTATAACATCATAAATTCACTATAAAATCAAAATTTAGTAAGCATTAGGATGCAATTCAAAGGTTTTCAAAGGTCATGAGACCTTTGATGAGTTCTAAAATCCTTGTTTAAGACGAGTTCTATCCTATGCACTAAACTAAAATGAGATACCAAGAATGGGTAAGGATAGAACCATGTTAAAAGATTAGATATAGTATTTAAACATTCACATTATATAGTTTATAATAAAACTAATGATATATTTATGTTGTTAAATTCCATAATGGATTGGGACTTAAATTCATGGGTCATGTTTGGAAGCTCAAACCATAATTCAAGTAACATACGTTGAGATCATGATTATTAAAGTGTGAAATGTTAATATCATACCCTAACTCATAAAATTGGGTCAATGTTAAAGTTAATTGGAGTAAGTTGAGTTAACCAACAATAATTATGTTAGTTGACTTTGGCAAAGTGATGGTTAGGGTTTTATTTTTATTTTGGAAACCTCTTGATGGGTGCATGGTAGCCTACATAGAAATGGGAAGCATACATGAAGAGGAAAGGTTTTTTGAAATATAACTATGTGTTATTTAAGTGGAGTGTTGTTGCTAATTTATACATGAATTTCAAGATAGTTAGAGTGGGAGTTCCACTCAGTAGAATTCATGGTTCCACCAAATAGAATAGTCATTACAAAGAATGGATAAAGTTATTAGTAACAACAAAAATAAAAATAAAGAAATATAAGGGAATAAATTTAGGCAAAAAAACCTTCCTTGATATATATTGCATCAAAAAAAAAGTGTTTATTTTAGTTATAATATTACATTGAATGTGTGCATACACATGAATATGAACAATGTTTTTAAGGTTTAGAAATTATGTTTCCTGAATAGACCTATAATTTTTTTGAAAATATAACTTGGTCAAGGATACCCAATAGGGTTATATCATGTAGTTGTACCCACCCTTAGATGGTAATGGATAAAATAAAATGGTGTAAAGACTTAGTGGATTGATTTATTATTTATAAAATGGAAACTAGTTTATGTGTTTACTTATTTTGGTTTAATCCTAGTGTTATTAGTCGAGATTTAACCCTTGAGGTAAAGGTGCTTCAGACCTGCCTCATCCAACTGATATAATGGGATCACCTCTAGGTGTGGGTAGCCTACTAAGAGAGATGAACCTCTAGTTTTGGGGATAACTCCCCTAATTCACTATCCATACTCAAATCACTAAGCCTACTAACTTTTTGGTGGGAAAAGGGAGAGATAAACATTAAGGAAACCTATTCTAATGGAGGTGATGCACCAAAATAAACATCCTCCACCTTCCTATCCTACATTATGAACATGAACACAAGATAAACCTATTGTACCGACTCATAATAGGCCTATAGGCATATGTGTTTCAATATGGAGGTGAAACCAAGGAAAGAACCAAGAGAGGTGATCAAGAGTTTTGATAAGAGACACTAGTGAATCAATCTCTACACTCAGCTAATGCATGGTCATGGACACAATCCATATGACCTAAAAATATGATAAACCATCACATAACTAGGTAAGGAAATGGGATAAATGAATGGATATTAAACAATACCACTAACATTCATCAACCACCAAAATTATACACTACTTAAAAGTGTATGAGAAGGATATAAATAACATTTATTTAATGTTCAAAGGAAGAAATAAGTTTTCAGTAGGGTGGGGCTTTGTCATAATCCACTAAAGTATACATACAAAGCCAATTGAGATTGTACTTATAGAACATCATAAGTAAATATAGGAAGAATTTGGAGTGTAAGTGTGGAGAAGAGGACATTATGACAATCATTCATCAATCAAGAAGTCAAAAACATGAATGAGGGGTAGAAGCAGACCCACAACTCTTCCCATGTGTTTTCTTAGAGGTATAGTGTCCTTCATGATAAGGTGGCCTATTAATTTAATCAAGGAGTTATAATCACACCTCTTAAAGAGGTATTTATAGATATATATTCCTTTGACATTTTTACCTCCATGTTGCCTCCATGCCATTCTCAACCCATTCAATGCATTTTTCTCCTAGTGGGTGTAGAAAATGGACATATCTTTGAGATCCTTTGAAACTAACATTACTTTTTGAACTATGGAATGGAAAGTGTAAATTTGACCCAAATTATCCTTATAATCATTTTCTCTTGTTTAAAACTTTCCTAGTCTCTAAATTCTCTATTTGACACTTCACTTGATTGGCTCTTTCCTCATGAGAACTCTTCTTATTTGATCATATAGGCCTATTAGGAAATTAGGCCTAACTATTTGATAGTAGTCATTAAAATAGAACTATGAAATTCATGATCACATATAGAATATAATGAGAGACATATTTCATAATAATTAAACCATGTTAGTGCATAACCCATGGCCTTCAATTTGTCTAACCCTATTACTCCTATGTTCTTAGGTGACTACATCACTTTTTCCCAAGAATATATGTAATGTATTTAGGAATTAAACCTATGTAAGATACTTAAAAATAAAATAAGTGGATATTGTAATATAATAGTGTGTATTAACCTTCACATCAACCTCCTTAATGCTTTCATCAGCTCATCATGCTTAAAACCTTATTTTCTACATAAAACCGTGTAAAAGTATAATTTTTAGTGAATCCATAAAAATGATTATACATAAAAACTCCATGGTGAGGGTAAAATTTAATTTAATAATGTAATACATCTTTTTATAGTCCAATATAATGCATTTTTATCCTTTATAAATCCAAAAACCTACATCAGGTTCTTTTGTGAGGTTTATGGCAGTTTTCAAAGGGTATGGTCTCTTAATAATTATTCATAGCCCTAGGGGATTGAAATATAAAACCAATTCAAATAATTTAGATAATAAAAACTACCTAAAATTTCTATAACATTTGAGAAATCCATTCACCTACTCAGGGATGTTCACATGTGAGGAAGGTGTCTCTCAGGCTCAAAACCCTACAACTGTGAGGTTAAGAGAGAGAATTAGAGTGTGATTGATGTGAAAATGATTAAATTTGGATCCAAACACTCTTATGAAACTTTTAACACCTATCCTAAAATGTTACCATGGATTTTCTAGTTTTACAGATCCATAAAGTGTTTACAAACCCCTCATACATGTGTATAGGGTTTGTAAGCCACTAGGCTAGTTTGACCCTATAAGTCTAGTTCTTAGGATTCCTTCTTAATTAAATGATTTTAGACCCTATTGACATATTTTGAAACATTTAAACTAATTATAATAATTATTCCAATCTTGATAATACTACCAATGGTTTAACTTGTCTTCCCATTTCATGTTTAGGCCTGTGATTACCCGTTTAGGCCTATTATGCCTAACTAACCTGACAAGGCTCTTCTTTTATTTAGAGGACTAAAAAATTAAATGGAGACTAATAAATTTTAAAAAAAATTAAATATAAACTATTTTAACTCTTTAGCTTCAATTTCATGCATGATTCCTCACACTTTGACTCCTCATCAAAGCCCTCCTTGTATGTGATTAATTAGGTCTGCCTAAGTGAAATATACATACATCCTCTTTTCTTGGTTGGAATTTTGAGATTTAATTTAGTGTTAAAACATGATACATAATATATTAAACCTTTAAAATACCTTATTAACCTTTTATAAAGTTAATTCATAACTCAGTCACCTTACTTTCCCAAAACACTACCTATAGGTGACAATTTGTGCATTCTTGAATGTGTGTGAAAGGTGAGAGGCGAGGTTTCTTATTGAATGGTTATTCCAAAGATATTTTAGAATTTTTTTTATAATGTTTCCATTTTTTTAATTTTTCCTCTTATATATTTTTTCACCCTAAACTATAAATCCTTGCTCAACTTGTTCTCCATCTTCAGTCAGGCCTGTAGATCCCTATTTTAGGCCTAGGCATTTTTTCCTCATTTCATGTTTTAGAATATTGAATAAATTAAAATTTTAAAAATATATAAACACAATAAATGATATCATTTAATTCCATTACTATATTCACAACATTCCACCACAATATATTTAAATGTTTACTCATTTTCACCAACACATTCTGGTTGTGTGTTCAATAAGTATTCTAGTTGAGTTTCATGTTGGAGTAAGTCTAATACTCTTGATCCTCCTCTTTAAATATTAAATAATTTTTCATGATATTTATGAATCATCTAATCTTAAATGTTTCATAATTTTTTATCTCAATGTCCAATGTTCCTCTGATTGCCTAAATAGGCCTTTAGGTGCTTAAATGAGAGCATGCCTCTCTCTAGGACTAAGAATGAGTTGTTAACATTAGAAGTGAGGAACATGAATATATACACAAGTTTTAATTGTTTAATAAATACCATACATGTTTTTAGGATATCTTTATGATCCCCAATACACATCCATAATGAAAACTATCTCTACCCCCAAATATGCAATGGAGATTATAATGTGTATGGTAACCATACTCATGAAAATAAGACTTTGAGGGAGTTGAGTGATTATTTGATGAATCAATTGTGTGATTAGTTCATGAAAAAATTTAATGGATTAAAATAAACCCACCATCTAACATCAAACCATTATTCACTTCTAAATTCAATCATTGAAGGCTCTTAAAACATCAAGAAACCATTACCTACAATTGGTAAATGCTAAAATGGAGATTCCTTACTCCCTTGAGCTCACATGTGTGAAATAATGGTATATAATAAGTTATATATTATGATAACCCATGGGAGTCACAAAAAATAACACTTTCATTATTCAAGCTAATAAATGCATTGAAACCCTTTAAAAGTTGAACCTATGTAGATGTAGAAGACAACTTTAACTACTTAACTTCTTAACATTTGTTAATTAATCATGGGCCATAAATATAGAAACCAATGCCAATGATTGGAAGGTCATGGTACCACCTTCCTTTTCTCACAATCTCAGATCACCATTCTCTCTCCTTTGTATGAACCAAGCATAAACCTGAATGGCTATCCAGGGTTGTCAAGGAGAATGATGGAGAAAAGGGATAGGTTTTTTACTTATTTTGAATTTTGAATCATGGATTATCTTCTTTTATGCCTAAAATAAGTCCCCAATAATATATCTAACCTCTTCTAACTCTAATCTTATCGTACAAGTCTGAAGACACCTACAAAACCCCCATTTTCTTACATTTTTCATGATTAATACTTGGGAACCCATTAGAGTCAAAGATGAGAGAAAAGATAAATAAAATACACTTTAAAACCAAGGGGATGGGGGGGATCTAACAGGTCATTTTTTAATCATGTGGGGCCCATTTGGTTGAATAAATGATATTTGACCCCTAAAAGACCTCTTTTTACAAATAAAACCACCTTTTAATGATATGGAATGGCTACAAGACATTTGAAAACTCCTCATTTAAATCTAAAACCTTCTTCAAATGATCCTAATGTCAATTTTAACCCATTGGGCATGCTTGAAAGGGCAATTGATGGACTTATGGGCTCATTTGAGCTTGAAACATGCTTGACAAATAAACTATAGAATATGACCTTGGATACATCATTTGACCTTTTTTCAAGACTCAAACATGAATTGGACACCTTTTTCATATTTATATCAAGGATTTCCTAAAAATAAGTATCTAAGGTGAGTATGAATATTATAAGAACAAAAAACCTTAACTTCTCCAAATACCTTAATTTTTTCTAAAATACCTAAAATTTATCAAACAAGTTTAGGCCACCTTTAGGGCTTCAAAAGGCACTTGAAACCCTTCCACTCACCTAAGGAAAACTCATGACAACCTAACACATCATCCAAAGACTCAAAACATGATATCACATGAGGATCTCTTCAAGTAACCCATAGTACATATAGTGAAACTTTTGACAATGCTAGGAGGCTTTAAAGACCATTTGAAGATCATGACAAGATTTAGGAATCCTCATGTACTCTTGTAATGCACTATGAGAAACTTTTGGACTATAGGGGCTGAAATTTGGCTAGGGAGGCAAAATTATCAACACATAGTTTTAGTATTTTGATTTAATGGGTTTATTTTTTATGGTAATCAATGTCATAAACCCTTTGATTTAATGTTTAAGCTTGAGTAGGGAATGTTGTGTCTTGAAATATTAATTACATGGTCATTAATACATCACTGTCATGGTTTAGTTGGGTGATTAATTGTTGTGACCAAGTTCACGCTTTCATCATCAACTGATGGTTGGGGTAGATAGGGAAACCTATCTATGGTTGGGCTTATCTTGAGCATGTGGAGGGAATGTTGTTTACAAGATCTTCATTATGGGATTTACTATGTAATTGATTGTGTGATCCTAATTGATTTCTATCAAAAGCATTCAAAAATTATTTTATAGTTATGTATTCATTTAAAACAAAGTATACATTATGATATTATGAATGGTTTTCTTCTTTTTGACATAGTGGATTGCACCCTGGGCAGGAGGCTGAGCTCCTGCCTTCCACACGTCAACATGGAAACTCCCCTCTCGCATGTGGAACCGCCGAAGCTGGAGGGAAGAGTCTCTAGATAAGGGCTAGCTCCCTCTGATGTATCTTTTAGGCCCTAGTTTCTCCTACTACTAACAAATAGAATGAAAAAAGGGTGGGGGATGAAAAGGGAGAGAGAGATGCTAAAATAAAACCTAAATCTAAAAATAAAAGGGGTGATACACCAGAAAAGTTTGATCCACTCAAGTCTGAACATACACTTTTCACCAAGAAGAAGCACCCATACACTTCATCTGATGTGGGAAACTCTTTTGTATCAATGAGTCAGGGGTCCATAGAGATACAAGGAGGAAGGAACTATCAAAGGTGTTTTGAGACACACTTTGGCAGCCTGTTCACATGTGCCTATATTTCTGCTGTAGACACTTTTGGCAGACCTACAGAAAAGAAACTTCATAATGCACTAAACATGCTATAATCAATCTGTGAGAAGCATAAAAGGAAATGAATTGACATAAAAAGAAAATATAGACATGTGCTTAAGTGAAAGTCTAGATGGAGGTAAAAATGCTAAGTCCTAATTCAAGGTAAAATCTGGTAGAGTTTTGCCTTACAAGATCGAGAGATTTTCGGGTAGAGTTTTGCCTTAAGGATGAGAGAATCCCCCTTCTCAAATGAGAATTTTTATAATATATAGAAAGAGAAAGAGAACTTGGCACCTTCTAGGATATACTTTGGCACTCTTTCTGCAAGCTGGCCCATGTGCACTCTAAGCCTTGGGAAGAGGGAGCCATTTGATTGTCAGTTCCTGCTTTGACTTTGGCATCCCAACATTAATGAGGAAGCATAGACCACGCCTCTTTTTTATGAATATATTGATGCCTTCAAGGCATTTTCATGACTTGTCTACTTATAAATGCAAATTGGAGAAAACAAGTTACACTGCTTACTGTTTGCACCATTTGGTGACCACCTGGCAAGCGCTATTCCAACTGCAGGAATAAATCCCTGAGTTGACACCTCCTCTTGCCACTTGGATGCTTTGTCTTTTCCTTCACTTTGTATTCTTCCTAGCTCCTTCAGCCCTCAGGGACTATCTTTTGGTGGGTCACTGTGCTTCCTTAGGCTCATTTTTGGTTGGTGCTTAAGCATTTTTAAAACAAATGGCTATTACATAATTTTAAAATTGACGTCTACGCACCTGTCATCGCTTGAAAACCAACAACTAGTTCATGGTGCTTGACTTTGACATCCATGGACCCATCACCCCTGGGACTTTCTTTAACTTTCTTGTTGCGCTTCCTTTCCTTTGGAATTTTTCCTTGTGGGCTTTTTCCCACAGACAATTTTTCCATAGACAAAAAGTTTGAAAGAATTGCCTTGTTTGCTTTGCCTTTAGAAATTTCCTTTCAGGATTTTGGCTCATGGTTTCTTGAATTTATTCAAACTTTTTGTTCGAAGGAATTCCTTCAGATAAAAATTCCAAAGGAATTATGCCTTTGCCTTAACAAAATTATGAAAGATCTTACCTTTGCATCTTTCTTTGTGGCTTATTTGAAGTGCTCCCTACCCTCTGCAAGGGCTCTTAAACCTAGAACTACCCTCTGCAAGGGCACTTGTCCTTTAGGAGGCTTGAACTTTCATTTGAACTACTCCTTTGAACCAATCATTAAACTAATTGATTGAACTAGTTCAATAGTTCAAATAGTTGTTAAACCAAGGCATGAACCAAGCGATGAACCCTTTGATTGAACCAAAAGATGTTGAACCATTTGATGAACCGAAGCATTGAACCTTGCTGATGATCTTTGATTGAACTGAAAGCCGTTGAACCATTTGATGAACTAACTAAGTGAACTGAAGCATTAAACCAAGCTGACGAACCATTCGATTGAACCAAAGTGATGAACTTTATCGATGACCTTTTTCAGTTGAACCTAAGTGCTGAACTTAAGCATTGAACCAGTTCAATGGTTCAAATGGATTAAAGATGCTAACTTCCCTTGTGAATTTCTTTAGACAAGAACCCAAAGAAGCTTTGTAAAACTTTACACTCTTTGAATTGGTTCTTCATGCACCAAAAGACTCACTGCACAGTCCATAGAAGTTCTTGTGAAGTCTATAGAAATGGACCTACAGAGTCTATAGAAATTTTGTAGAGTTCATAGAAATCACCAGATTTATGCAAAATAAAAAAATGAAATGGCCCAAAATAGTAAGGATAAAGGGGGACCAATTTTTGGCCTATTGGGCAAAAAATGCTCAACAAATTGGTGACTCCCAGTGGAAGCATGCCTGCTATGTTTAGAGACCAGTTGCCTTTTAGTCCACTAGGCACAGAGTTAGAATGCAACTTTGAAGAAAGGTTAGCAACCACACTAAAAGATCCACTAATCAAACATGAAACTTTTTACTACAGACATAAGGGAAAGAGCACACAAGACTAAAAACACTACTTATGCAAACTGCACTTACGGAAAGTAGGAAAAGAAACTAAAAGAAACTACTATATACAACTAACTAGGTATATTTGTTTCCCTCCTGGATCAAAGGGAAAATTTCTTAAGTCCCCTCCCTGGCTAGGAAATTTATGGTGCTAGACAAGTGGCTGAATGAAGTGGAGACTTAGTGACTTACTCCTCTTGCTTACCACCTAGATTGGATTGTATCTAAGTGAATCAGATTCAAACATGCTTCCAACATATACGTACTCTATTTTTTTTTGGAATCTTTCCTCCTATTGGTTCTTCATCCTAGTGTATCTCATCAAGAAATCAATCACTGCTAGCTCATCACCATAAGCCCCTTGATATGCATCATTGACTGGCTTGTTCTTTTTTACCTCATGCTCAGGTCCCATGGTATGACCATCCTCCTTGATGACTTCAAATAAAATATCTTCAAATTCACCAACCTCTTGAAAGGATAAATTTGAAAGCTTGTAGCCCCTTTGCATACTTATTTGAGTCCCAATGTTACCTTCTCCACCCTTATCCAGCTCATAGCCTCCTTGAAGAATAGTGGAACCTGCCCTAATGACTTCAAACAAATCATTCAAAACATGATCAAGAAAGTGTCCATACCCCGCCATGACATCTTACAAAATGAGAAAAGGGGCAAAAAATACTTCTTCCTCATCAGAGATAGAGGCAAAAGCTTGTGACTTGTTTTCTTATTCATCAAAGGGGGTACCTATGGTGATCTCCTCCTCATCTGCACTCATGAAGTCTCCCTGATCAGTCATAAACTAAACATACTCCTCTTCACTTGCTTCCTTCAAGATAGGTTCCTCCTCGAGAAGGGGGAAATGGAAGGCTGACGGATGAACTCATGTGGAAGAGGAGGCAATCCTTGAGCTAGAATCAAATTATTCTCCTCTTTCCATTTGGTCAGCACTTCATCTATATTAGGCATGACTTGATAGCTCTCTTAGAGGTGTGTATATGGGGTGTGTTTAGACATGGGATCTGCTATTTGGTTTGAAACATCTACCACACGCTAGCTGAGGGAACTCACTCTAGACTCCAACTCTGCAATCCACCTATCTATATCTTCTTGGAAGAGCCTTTCTTGGAGGTCACAATCATCATCAAGAGTAGGATCAGCCTCATCTTCTTCAAGGGTTAGAGCAAAACCTTTCTCCTCCTCTTCCTTTCTGCCCCAAGATTCCACTATTTGCTTCTAACTCATGACCTTAGGATTGGAATTTTCCCCTTGAGAACAAAGAGTAACTTTATCCTCTTCAAGGTCTTGAGCTAGTTCATGATGTTACTTCTTCCAGCTTGGAATTTGGAGATCATTTTGAAATACTTGAGGAGGTTAGGGAAGATTTGGGAGGGTTTGATCATGTACAAGAAGAGTTGTCTGAAGATAGGCATGCTGAAAAGCTAGGCACACAAGATTAAGGGTAGGATCAATTGATGCATCGGATGAGCCAGAATGAGCAAACACCATCTGATAGAAAGGATTTTGCACACAAGACTCATCAAAATTAGGTTGGGAAAGGGAAGTAGGGGATCCTTTTAAAACCTCATGAGAAAATGAGGGCAGACCTTGGGCCAAAATCACTTGATTTTCTTCTCTCCACTTTACCAACACTTCATCAATATTGAAATCAGCTTGAGGATTGGTAGAAGGGGTATCTTTTGGTGCAGTCTCCTCTACAAGGTCTGAAAGCTCCATCTCTCTTTCTCTAATTAGTCTCATCTTAGCTTCTAATTCCTTAATCCACTTAGCTAGATTATCCTCATTTTGTACCTCACACTCTTGGACAATGTCTTTCTCCTCCTTATTATTCCATGACTCAATCATTTTATTCTAGCTCAAGATATTCAGATTGGGCATCTCCTTTTGGGGTGATGGGGCCATAATGTGAGAGGATAGTGAGGGTTTGGATTCCACTTCCCTTGCGACCAAAATAACTTGCTACATTTAAATATTTGCCAATTTAATTTGTTTATCAAGATTAGCCTAAAACACTAGATTTACTATTTCAGAACTCTCCTCAACATGATTGGGGAAAGGACTTTGACAGGCTTGGCTTGGCTCATAAGCAGGGGCTGTGTATGACTGATATGATACTTGGGGTAGTGGGTATGTAGGTTGATAGACTTGGTAAGGCTGCCTCTCATGAATACTCAACTTCTCTTCCAAATATGCAATCAAACCACTTACATCTATCATCTCACTTTTAAGCCTTTGCCAATTGGCTCTTTCAATGGGATTCCATTCACTCTTAACCATATCCCATGCATTTCTCACTTGATGGATGACATGATTAGGGATCTCTTAGCCACATCCCCTTCTGGTGTCAAGCTCTATTACATACTTTTTGTATACTAGTAGTGCTCGTTTGAAGGTGGAAATGGGTTGATTGGTAAAGAGATTAGGTTGAGTAGGAGAAGTGACACATTAAGAAGACTTGGCATAAGGCTGATATAGCTCATGACAAGGTTGAGACTAGTCATATTGGTCCTGATAAGGATCAACATAAGGCTGGTAAGGATCATAGCTAGGTTGGCCAAGGAAAATAAGGTCTATGGCTCTAAATGATGGAATTATACATACCAAAATAGTATTTCTTGATGGCACCAGAACTACTTAACCAATTGATTTAACTCAGAGTCACCATTAGTGTTGATGCAAAAGCCTCTAAAGGCTGATTGATTGAAGAACACACCAAAAATTATTCAACTCTTTGGACATAACTTGTCCTAGTTGGTCCCACCGGGCATGCCAAAAACTGTTCATGTAGTGGATTGCACCCTGGGCAAGAGGCTGAGTTCCTACCTTCCACACATCAAAATGGAAACTCCCCTCTCACTTGTGGGACTGACGAAACTAGAGGGGAGAGTCTCTAGATAAGGGCTAGCTCCCTCTAATGTATCTTTTAGGCCCTGGTTTCTCCTACTACTAACAAATAAAATGAAAAAAGGGGGGGATGAAAAGGGAGAGAGAGATACTGAAATAGAACTTAAATCTAAAAATAAAAGGGGTGATACACCAAAAAAATTTGATCCACTCATGCCTGAACATACATTTTTCACCAAGAAGAAGCACCCATACACTTCATCTGATGTGGGAAACTCTTCTGTATCAATGAGTCAAGGGTCCATAGAGATACAGGGAGGAAGGAACTATCAAAGGTGTTTTGAGACACACTTTGTCAGCCTATTCACATGTGCCTATATTTCTATTGTAGATACTTCTGGAAAACCTATAAAAAAGAAACTTCACAATGCACTAGACATGCTATAATCAATCTGTGAGAAGCATAAAATGAAATGACTTAACACAAAAAGAAAACATAGACATGTGCTTAAGTGTAAGTCTAGATGGAGGTAACAATGCTAAGTCCTGATTCAAGGTAAAATTTGGTAGAGTTCTACCTTACAAGCCTAACAAATTTTTAGGCAGAGTTTTGCCTTAAGGCTAAGAGAATACACCTTCTCAAATGAGAATTTTTACAATATATAGAAAGAGAAAGAGAACTTGGTGCCTTTTGGGAAAGACTTTGACACTCATTTTGAAAGCTGGCCCATGTGCACTTTGAGCCTTGGGAAGAGGGAGCTATTTGATTGTCAGTTCCTACTTTGACTTTGACATCCCAACATTGATGAGGAAGCATAGACTGCACCTCTTTTCTATGAATAGACTGCTCCCTTCAAGGCATTTGCATGGCTTGTCTACTTACAAATGTAAACTAGAGAAAACAAGCCATGTTGCTTACTATTTTCACAATTTGGTGACCACCTGGCAAGCGTTATTCCAACTACAGGAATAAATCCCTGAGTTGACACCTCCTCTCACCACTTAGATGCTTTGTCTTTTCCTTCACTTTGTCTTCTTCCTAGCTCCTTCAGCCCTTAGGGACTATCTTCTGGTGGGTCACTATGCTTCCTTGGGCTCATTTCTAGTTGGTGCTTAATCATTTTAAAAATAAACAGCTATTTCACCATCTTAAAATTGATGTCCACGCACCCGTCATCTCTTAAAAACCAATAGCTAGTTCATCGTGCTTGACTTTGACATCCATAGGCCCGTCACCCGTGGGACTTTCTTTGGCTTTCTTGTTGTGCTTCATTTCCATCATACTTTTTCTTTGTGAGATTTTTCTTGTGAACAATTTTCCCACAGATAAAAAGTCTGCAAGAATTGCCTTGTCCGCTTTGCCTTCATAAATTTACTTTCAGGATTTTGGCTCACGGTTTCCCAAATTTCTTTAAACTTTTTATCCAAAGGAATTACTTTAGATAAAAATTCTAAAGGAATTATGCCTTTGCCTTAACAAAATTCTAAAATATCTTACCTTTGTGGCTTTCTTTTTGGCTTCTTTGAAGTGCTCCCTGCCCTCTAAAAGGGCTCTTGAACCCAAAACTACCCTCCACAAGGGCACTTATCCTTTGGGAGGCTTGAACTTTCATTTTAACCACTCCTTTGAACCAACTATTAAACCAATTGATTGAACCAGTTTAATGGTTTAAACGGTGGTTAAACCAAGGCATGAACCAAGATTTGAACTGAGCGATGAACCCTTTGATTGAACTAAAAGCCATTGAACCGTTTGATGAACCGAAGCATTGAACCTTGTCGATGAACTTTGATTGAACCAAAATCTGTTGAACCATTTGATGAATCAACTGAGTGAACCAAAGCATTGAACCAAGCTGATGAACCATTTGATTGGACCAAAGAGATGAACTTTGCTGATGACCTTTTTTAGTTGAACTGAAGCATTGAACCTAAGCATTGAACCAAAGAATTAAACTAGTTCAATGGTTTAAATGGCTTAAAGATGCTAACTTCCCTTGTGAATTTATTTAGA
>JARHVA010001020.1:3627500-3852500 GCA_037957365.1 Torreya grandis
ACTCACTCAATTATATGACCGTTATTCACCAATCCTATAGATATTTATCTATAAATGGGTTTGACCCCTTTATTTTCCATCATTAATACAAAAATATTCCTAATTCATAGATCAAATTTCTATATATCATTCTTAGACTACTCCTAGCCTAAGGCCAACTATCCTTTTATTTTGAGATAGTTGTGTATTATGTAGATAGGTCTACTATTATGGACCTATCAGAAAATCATGACTTGTCCCCACACCATTTAATGACTATATTATAAAAATATAAATATCCATATGTTTCATCTACATATTTCATAATATTGATCAAGTAAATTATTCAAAACGATCACTATGTAAACAAATCAAGGCCTCATTTAAATGTGATTGAATATTTATTTGTAATTTATCTATTACACTACTGCACATTGATAAAATATTCCCTATTATTACCAACTTAATAATAAATCATTAGGATTATTCTCAAATCAAGTCTTAATAATCCCAAATCAAATTTATATCTAACATTATCAAGCATCAAGATCAATCATTAATTTCATACATATAATAAAGCAACACAATTTCACAATAACATTGTGTGAGAGAAACATGTGGCTTTATTCCATCCTCATAGTATATATATATATATATATAGACACACACACATAAGTAGTGATAAATTGTCAATGGGTGTGATATGGGTGATATAATCCCATTACACTTCCCCTTATTTTTTGTAGGTTTCTATCTCTCACAAGTACACCTAGGAGTTTCAAAGATAGGAGAAGGAAAACAAATATTTATACATGGCATTAAAAAAATAAAAATATCTTATCCTCCATAATATAAATAGGTTTATGCCATAGATAAATCATAATTACATCACTTTCATTACAAAAAAATCCACAGTCAGTGGACAAGATCAAACTATGTAGTTGCCTAGGTAATGTATATGTGTCTAAATATATCTACAGACTTTGCTTCCAAACCTAAGATATACATAGGCATGTTTTATATTATTTTCATTATTAGGCACCTGATACATTCAACTATTAAATATATGAGCTAAGTATCTTAATTTTTTACTTACTATATTTAGCATATGCCACTTCCCAATCAGTTATAATTTACTGTACTTTACATTTAGATTAATACTTAAATGTCATATATTATAATTTTAATAATATTTTAATTTTTTATACCTATTAAAAACATTAAATAAAAAATAGGTTAAAACACAAATCTAATTTTTAATGCATATTTATTATTTTTTGCCTAACTAGTTTTACATCCAATTAGAGTACAATAAAAGAGATTGCATTTCCACAGTTCATAAAATTATAAAAACTAATTTTTGATTGAAATAATGTGATATATTTGTAATGAAAATTTTCATATTCCATCATATATTATATATTTATCTCATACTAATAATGGTTCATAGAGTGTGATCTGAAATGTTGATTAAAAATATCTCACAGAGTTCTAGCCATAAATTTATTTTTTAGAGTACAATATTTTGTATTTCAACTATAGGGTCGATTCTTAGAATATATTAAAAAGACTAAGAAAATAACTTAGTTAAGTCATGTAATACCTATATAAATGCTTTAATTTTATCATCCTTTAGCATGGATGCAATAAAGAGTGGTCTAAAATTAATATATGTTACATTATTGATTTCAAATGTTTCTTCACTTATCAATCTTGATATATCTTCCACATATGGTATGGTAGGAATTGTATCAAGACCATTTTCTTGGACATCATCCTATGAATGATTGCTCTCTTTTAAATATACATGGATTTTTTTTTTAATAAAACCTTTTATTGTTATAGAGTAGAGGGAGATCCTTATATGACCCCAAATATTCCAAGAAAGACTCGTCATTATATAACTCTTACAATGTCCAAATATGTATCAAAACTATATCATAAATTAGGTCAAGTTTTACTAATTGTAATGTTGATACATCATGAAATTACTAAACAATATTAGGTGTTGATTTAAATAAATGTTTATAAATAATTTATTTTTTGGTCTTACTTTCCTTATTGACTATTAAATGACCCATGTAGCCAAGGCCTTGCTTGTTTGTAATAATTCTTGTGCATTTTTTCCAAATACTTGTCTTATGTTTCCCAAATTTTGTAAAATTTTAACATAAAAATATATATTTTAAAATATTTTACATGTTATAAAATAATTAGTAGAGTGAACAATCATTTTGGTATATCATTATGAAAAACAACATGTCCATAATCTTGAGGAGAAGGAAGCATGTGAGGTACGTAATTTTGCATAGGTTGTGTCATTTCACAATTATTCAAAGGTTCTAAATCCATAGGACAAATGTGTGTGTGTGTGTGTGTGTGTGTGTGTGTGTGTGTGTGTGTGTGTGTGTGTGTGTGACTATATATATATATATATATATATATCCTTGATAACTAAATTTGATATGTGAATGTAGTGTAGAAGGGATTTCATTCATATCATGGATCTATGGTCCTCATAATAGAATATTATAATTTAGATCATTAAGCATAACCTTACATACTATAGTTATTATTCTTGAACCCATAGTTATATTTAATGCAATTAGTCCTAAAAATTTCTAAGGTATTTTAAATTCCCAAATGTTCATATTATAATAATCAAGATACTTGGATTTTATGCCAAGTTTATTAAGGAATGTGATATTATAAATATTAATTCTTGGTACATTATCCACCAAAACCTTTTTAACTCCCATGTTTCTCATTCAGACTTGAATATATAATGGAATATGTTGATTAATAATGTGTATGGGAGGTAAGTATTATTTCTCACAATATATATTTTCCTTAGTCCATCATAAGGTAATCATGATATAAACAACATAAGGTGGTTCTACATCACTTGGTAAAGGTGTGTCATGCAATGCTACATAAAATAATATATTTATTAATAGTTCACTTTTGGAGAAATTATAACATAGATATTTCAGATATATTATTTTAATTTGATCAATAATATCATACTCTTTGGGTGGATTTCTTGGCATATTGGGATGTGGAGGGGTATGAGTAGGGATAATTTGAATACCTCCACTTTGCATCTTACCTCTTTGGGTTATGACAACATGGACCTCAACAACCAATACAAACATGGGATGAATAATGGGAGATGGTTGGTATCCATCACTATGTTGAGTTATAGGTGGAGGAATGAAATGAATCATAAATTATTATTTTTGTCTAGTTAGTAACCAAAAGTATATCAGATTGAATATTTAAGAAATAATTTTTAATAAGGTGGGTTAAGAATATTTTATGAATAATTATTGTCAAATTATTATTCACCATGATTTGAATCTATTGCATTACATTATTTTTATAAATATTACATATTTCAAGAAATAAGAGTGTATTTATGACTATCATAGATAAATTTTAAAATATATACTATGCATATCCTTTATAGCCATGATAGAATGCATAAAATAAAGGGCAAATGACCCCAAGAAAAACATGATGAATTTTTTTTAAAAGATAGGTTTTTATTAAATTTGAAAATAAATTAACCCCAAAATATATTTAAAATATAAATGTGTCTTTTTCCCTATATGTTGAGCTTAATAAAAATAGTAAAACTCTAATTCATGAAAATATGTGCACTATTTTGGGAAAAATAAATGAGCTTATGATCCAATCAATATGAATAATAAAAACCTTTAAGAATTTTGAAAATAGAACCTTTTAAATCAGTTATGATCCAATGATGTATGAGTCTAATTCATAACCCTAATAGAGGGAACCCTAATATGATATTGAGTATCAAATCCTAGGGGTAAAAAGAGAAATTTCAGATTTACATGTATGATGAAGGAAACTTAGAAATCAAGTATGAAAACCTAACACATAAATAGTAAATCATAAGAAGTTGGAATGAAATCCTAAGAGAATATAGAGGTTTTTATGGTCAAAGGAATAACTAGTTCACCTATGTGTTTTATCTTATTTTAGATATAGTGGTTTAAAAAAGGTAAAAATTAAGACTAATTAGATTGTATAATCTATTTAAATTAAGAAAATATGAGTGTAAGTAGTAAAGTATAACCGATTTATTACATTTGATGTAAATATAAATGAGCTTAACTTGTTTAGGTGTTGTTTTGGTCTATGAGAATGTATAGTCACTAGTAATGATCTAGAATATTTTTTTGGTCTCTTAGATACAAAAATTGAGTGATAAAACCAGTTAGGACAAGTTTAGATATGCTTAACAACCTATTAAATTTAGATATGTTTGTAATCTATTGTATACTTACCGAAGTGATTTGTCAAACTATTCCAAAATAGATCATTATGTTTTCCTATAGAGATGTATTATTTATGATATCAAAGGCTAAGACTATGCAAAGGTTTAAATTCATATTCCTTCACCTTGATACCTTATCTACATTTGTAATACTTATTTTACCTATAAAAATAGGTTATAAAGGATGGGTTGGGTTGACATCAACCACCTCTTGATGAGTGGCTAAGTTATTTCTACATTATAATAATTTGAAGAAGGTTCAAAATGCACATAGTTATCCCAAACTATCAGTGTTTATTTAATAAATGTAATACTAGCATGCAATGAAATATTATTTATGGCTTTTAGCACTTGACAAAGTGTGATTTTAACCTTTAAATGTTATTCAAACTTGTATTAGAGTTATTATTTTGATTATTTTAAATATTTGGATGATTTATAGTAGTGCCTTATCCATTCGAGGATGTATTCCTTAGTGTAATAGGTATTTTTCAAGTGATTTCTAGATGGGAATATGATTAATATTGATATCTTTATATAACTTACTCTTTGGGTAATTTCAATCCAAACTAACTTGTGAAACATGGGGGTTGACCTAAAGGAATTTTTAATTTTTTGTTAATATCCATTAAATGGTACAGAAATGATTATATCTAATATAGATGTCTCTAGTAATCAAATCCTTTTGATTATGGCTAGAAGTGTCTAGTGGATAGGAAATAGTGATTTAAGGTTTAAGATATAATCTAAGTAATATGATAATTTTTTATGCTAATACTATGAAAATAATGTGCATGAATAGAGGTAAAATTTTAAGGCCAACATGATAGATAAATGAATGGATAGGAGAGAGTGAGAAAGATCCAATTTCAAATGCATAAGATATATATACTAAGGCTTGGTCAAAACTAACATTTTCAAGTGTATAATATCAAATTTAAGAGTCTACACATTATATAATTTAAGTTGTCATTTTGGAATAAATTTAGATTATAATAATAGGTCTTTTTAATTATAGTAAATCAGTGACTTGAGAGTTTATACAGCACCTAATATAACCTAGTCAAGTGAGACAAAGCTATGCCCCATTGTTATATGATATGTATATCTAAGTATTATCCCCATGTGATGAGGTGTAGATAGTGTTTGGTCCAACATTCCCCATACTCATATTTTTCTTATGGTGACCCTCTTGCTTTAACATAACTATTTTATTTTCATATTCTTGTGTATTGGTATGGCTTAATTTAGGAATGCCACTCAATTTGTTAAGTATGAATTTCATCTTAAGACTCTATCTTATGAACCAAAATTATTTGATATCTTGGCATAGATTCATTTTATCATTAATTTACATTGATTAGACTATCTTTGTCAAAATTTCAAACAATAAAAACTGACCTTTTGAATTTTTCTTAAAAGATTCATGTTTTCAGGTAATTTCAAGGGTCAAGTAAAATGTGGATTTTTCTATGATCATTTTATTGTCCATTGGCCTACCTAGGAGCATTTGCATTTAAATGTCTAAATTTTTACATGTTATTTACCATTCATTTAAGAGGTTTTAGGTTGAAACATTTGCATTGTGTTTCCTATTGTCCATTTCTGGCCCACATACCAAGCTTTTACCTAGTTTGAATAGATGAGAAGGGCCCTAACTAATGAATGGATCAGGTAGATTTAAAGTAGGCTCAACATTGAAAGTGAATGGATCAAGATAGGTTTTCATAGTTTTGAACAATTACAAAAATAGGTCCAAAAAAGAAGCCTATGTTACATCACTTTTTCAACTTTTGGCCAAGTGTGGTGTTCATAATTCCTTTAGAGGAAGTGTTCCACACAAAGCCCACAATAAATGTACAAGGCCTAATTATTTTTGGAGTTTTATCCCACTTTATTCAGATAAGTGTTAGAATTATTTTGGGAGTTGTGTTTCAGACTTTTATGCAAGTTTTGGGAATTATTTCAGATATTTTATCTAAAACAATTTCCCTAAAAGGTCATTCTTTGAAAAGGGCCCTTAAAAAAGTTCTAAAGGATATCTTTAAGAGGATTTAGTCCAAAATAAAAATCTTGAGGGGCACCTTTTTTAGGAAAACTATCCCAAACTATTTCCCTGAAGGGTACTTTTCTTGGAGAAATGCTCTAGTGCAAAAATTCCAAAGGATATGTTTCTTGGGGAAATGGTCCACTTCAAGGTTTATGAAGGGTAATTTTATTTTGAAAAGGTCACTTTTCAAAATTCTAAAGGATTGGTTTCTTGGGCAAGTGTCCTCTACATTTTATTTGAAAGATCTTTCTAAAGTGAGGTGGACCAAGTTAAAGTTATGAACGATAATTTCAAGGTTTTTAAAGGGTACTTCTATAGAGACAGAGATTCTAAATACATGAATATGCCCAGACATTTCATTGACAATAATTTTTCAAGGAAAGGATAAGTCAAACAAATTCCTTTTGGAAAAAGTGCTCCACACAAAGCCCAAAGGAATTGTCTAGAAAAAGGTTCAAAACAAATAGCCCATGGAATTTGTGATCCAAATAGGTGTGTCAATGTCAATTTAGACCTCAAAAATTATCCATTTGGATTTAAAAAATCCTTGGATGTTCATGTATATTTTAAATTTAAGCTTCATGAAATATCCATTGGCAGTAAAATATCATCAAAAGGGTCCCCAACTGAGTACAAGCTTGACAAGTGTATAAATCTTGGGTGCCCAGATCAAATCTAATGGTGAATAGGTAAAGGTAGAATAAAGGGCCTATGTCAAATCAATGGCATGCATTCAATCCTAGATTCAATATTAATTATATTTGAGTGAGTTAAAGAGTTAGTGAATCCTGAGTACAAAGGTATGATTGACAAGTGAAACAAGCATCTAAATCTAGGTAGGAAATTGATGGATCATGTTCATTCACCTTAGGTAGATCTACCAAAATAAGATTAGTCATGGGATCAATGATCTAAGATATTTATCAATGAAAAAATCAAATAAAATTAATCCAAAATGATGTAGATATACATCAAAATGTTGGTTTTCAACCAAGGTAAGTAAGCATGATGGAGCCAAGCTCAATCACATTTCACTTTGATCTAGGAGTGGATTTTTTGGGATTGAACAGTGTTATTAAGAATCTGTAGAGATAAAATAGGTCCTTTTGTGACCTAAAATAGATCAAGGTGGGATATTAGATGATCATGAGATATATATGTGTCTAATTAGATGCATCAAATATAAGAAAACCAATATTTTAAATTAGTTTTCAATGTATAGTAATCCCAGGTGCACATTTCAAAATAGAGGTAGATAGATGTAATTAATGGAGGAGTATCTCAAGCCATAAAAATAAATGATAAAATAAAAAATGAGCATGAACCCAAATTTAAATACCTCACCCTATAAATAAAGATATTATATTAAATAACTTAGATAGATTCATTCAACAGTAAGAATTTCCCCTTATATTTTGTCTTGATTTTATATCCTCCATCAAGCCAAAAAAATATAGAGTGACATTAATGTAGGAGCAGGCTCAAGGAGGATTGGGGGATGGTTGTTTTGAATTGGTTGGGGCTCATTAATTATCCCTTCAGCACCATTTTTTATCTCTCTCAATTTTTATTCCTATAAATATTGGCCTTGATCCCTTGATTTGGATCCCTTGGTTGGAGATAGTGAAGTTCTGCTAAAATCACTTTTTAACATTATCTTAAAGTAATACATGATAATTTTTAGATTCTAGTTGAATGCTAATTTTGTTTTATTTAAGTTTGATGTGTAAAGCGTATGTTTATATTCATTATTTGTATGTTCTTCATGTACCTTTATTCAATTCTATTGGTTTATTGCAGGTCATGTAAAGTGTTAGCTAGTGACATTCCTCTTGAAGTGTTGTAAGTTAATGGTGTCTTATACATAGCTCCCCATTTTTTCCCTTCAAGTCACAAGTATCCTTTCATCCTTCATATGAAATAATCATGCTTGTAACCTTATCATAGATTTTGACTAGTCCTTGTCTTGTTTGAATTTATTAATAGTCATAGAATTGTCCAAGTTGAAAGTGGATCATTAAATATTTGTTGCATCATTGTATTTAGTATAGATTTTCATTCTTGAATTTCTCTCCCTTTTCACCCTAATAATTTTTATATTTCAATGATAATAATCTGAGTGATGTATTTGAATATCTAGGCTCATTAAAAAACCTAGACGTCTAACCCCATTATAGGTAACCTACAACCTAGGTTCATTCCCATGTTGGGTCAGGTTTGAGAGTAGGACTTGAACACTTGTATTTTTAGCTAGGGTAAAATTTGATCCTATAATAGTTCTATCACGCCTGATGGGACAAAAAAATAAAACTAAATAATTGGTGCTATCTCTAGCTAACAAGTGTAGTAGACACTCAACAAGAGCAAAAAACAACTCTAAACGCCTATGTCTAATAAAATCCATCCCCTTACCTACATGTCAAGAAGTACAAGATCATCTACAAGGGGTATCAACTTCCATTTTAGTGAGCTCCTAGTGCCCTCAAGAAGGAGAGTAAGATCATCCTTGTCCCTTATCAAAAGGTACAACATAAGCCACTTACCTCATAGAGCACAGCCTACGCCTCTATTTGGAAGGTTCTATTCTAGGTGAAGCCTATTTTCCATTCCATTCACAATTTTACCAATAAATTAAGCTCTTGTACCCTTTAATGATGGGATCCCTCTTAACCTTTATAAATATGATGACATCTCTACTACCTCTTTTAATATTCCACCATTATTTATATGAGAAAACTCCACCACTCCTATAGAGCACATTACTGACATTGAAAACCTTTGTGTAGTACACCACATTATATAAGATAATGTAGCCATGAGACTTATAGCCACATCATTTAAATTCAAATCCCTACAATGTTATAGAGGTTTAACTCCTACCTCAATCCATACTTGGGATGAGTTTGGTGAGTGCCTATGTAAACATTTTGAGGATAGAAGTGACCATGTATCACTTGTGTAATAAATTACCTCAATCAAAAGAGAACCTCAAGAATATATGGTTGATTTAAACTATAGATTCTAAAAAACTTGGGATAGGATCCTTGTCATCATTAAACCCACACCCAATTATGCTTTCCTTTACTATTTGAGAGCATTGAATTTAGACATTACAACCATGATCCAATCTATGGGTGGGACAACTTATCTAGGGATTATGAGATAACTATAAGAGAGGAAAACTATTTGATACAATTAGGGAAACTCATGCCAAGACCTCTCATGCCACTCTTTCTTGAACTTTATCTAATCCCACCTACCATTTCTTCACTACCCACTACAAACAACCAAACCCAACCTAATGATAGCCAAGTGGATAATTTACAAGGATTGAGAACTTATTAAAGGCACAAAATAACAAGTTAGTGGCTCTAGAGAGATAACAACATAATTCATATAGGCCATATTCATACCAAGGTCTCTTTCAAACCCAATACCTTGATTAAACCTATAATATATCACCTTACCCATCAAACCAACAAGCTCAAGGCTAAGGTACTCAAGGTAGACCTTATAATAGCTACAACCTTACAACTACAAGTATCTCCAAAGCCTTGGTCCCCACATAAAACAATCTTACACAATAAATTCGATGGCAGTTAAGGGAATAGTCTAATTAGATGTTAATGGTTACAAATAGAGAGATGTATCAGTAACTTGGTTGGTAGTATATCCCTTCATTCCTAGGTCATGACACCATGCCTCCTCCAACACAAGTCCCTCTAATGAACCAAGATAATGTGCCTACCATGACATCATCAGAAGATCAAATTCAATAACAAGGAAGCATTGGTAATGAACCAATGGACACCATGTGTATAAACATTCAAGAAAGGGATCATACATTTGAACATGTAGTAGCAAGCTTAGAGGAGACTACACAAAGGCTATATGAATTAGTTGTAGCCCATACCAGGTATAAAAGGAGGATGTTAGATGATAATTTGAAGTATTCTAAGTCTTTTTCAACACCTATACAAATTAGTCAATATCCTACCATTTCAAATACAATTTTTAAAGCTCCTACAACTCAACAAGTACCCCAACATCAAGGATAGAACTAGAAGTCTCTTTTCATTCCTCATATCACTCAAGTAGTAAGTGATTCTTCTACTTCTACGGTGAAATCAAAAAGAACTAGTTTCACTTTTAATATTGTGGTTCATATGAAAATGGTTAATGTCACTATGTCTATGTATGATACCCTATCTATTCTGGGGTAGAGGGAAATCTTTTAGAAATAACTCTCTAATCCTTCTCATGTGAGTGAGATAGTTGAAAAGGTGAATGCTGTTTTCATAAATAGTAGTTATCTTGGTCCAAGTTAGGTTTTTAATCAAGTTCTTAATCAAAGTGAGGTTCATAATATTTTTCTTCCTCCTAAAGTCATCAAGTCCCCTCCTTTCTATTTGTCAACCATCATAGAATATTGTTTAGTGCATAATTATGTGATAGATTAAGGTGCTTCAACCTTAGTTATGCCTAAAGCCATAGCAGATAAGCTTGGGTTTACATATATACCTAATGAGAAAGGTTTTCTCTAGTTGGATGGTTCCCAAATTAAAATGGTAGACATAGTGAAAGATATTAATATCACATTGAAAACCTACCCTAATTGTGTCATTACTCAGGATGTGATGGTGGTAGTCCTACCCCTATTTTTCCCTATGCTTGTCTAGGGACTTTACTTCTAAGATGGGGGGATATTTATCTTTTGATTGGTTATACGTGGCTTTTAGAACTAGGTATGGGACCAAAGTCACCATAAGGTCTGATTCTATATCTAGGTTCCACCTAGATCCCTACATGCCCATTCTTACAAATGCTAATTATGTCATATTTGAGGAGGTTGAATAGATTATTGAACAAGAACACCATAGTAATGTATAAGGAATATCATATTTATACTTGTATGATTGAGAATTTGATAACCATGGATTTGATCCATATAACATCATTAAAGAGATAGACTTGGGAGTTTATTGTATGCATGAGGAAGGTGATGCAATACCTTCCTTAACTAACACTACTTAATAAGAAGATAGTATATGAACTTTTTTCTTTGATGGCTAAAGGTCAAAGAATGGAAATAAAATGGGAGCTATGTTAGTTTCACCCTCTAGTCAAATGTATCATTTGGCTACAAGAATCTAATTTAGTTTCACCTCAATTATAGCTGAATATGAAGTTCTTTTACATAGTTTACAAGAAGCAGGAAATAAAGGTATCCATCTCCTCAAAGTTAAGGGTAACAACTAACTTGTAGTACAATAGGTGAGAGGCCTAAGTGTAGTCAAGAGTCACCATATAAAGGCCTATAAGCACTAGGTATGGGACATCATGGAGGATTTCTTATCATTGAATATCCAATCCATACCAAGAGAAGCAAACTAGCATGTAGATAGGCTTGCTACCATTGGTTCCCAATATGAGATAGTAGAAGGAGTCAAAGGCAACCAAGGCCAAGATAAGGTCAAGATTATATGTAGACCAAATATAATTAAAAATTAGTTTATTTTTCAATTATTTGACAAGGATGATGAAATCATATGTTTTCTAGTGCAAGAGGTAGATTTTTTTTGTAAGAACCAAGACAAGTTATACAATCAATAAGATGATCAAATAATACAACTAAGAAAAAATAAGATTCCCAAAGGACTTGTGACATTGGAGAGAATCTTCAATGAAAATGACTAGTAAGAAAGGGGAAGGCATACATCTCAGCTAAAGAGGAACACTATAAAAAGATAGATCTATTTAAGGAAAAATTGCTAAAGCTAGGAAAGGTCAATACAATAGAGGAAAGAGTTGCATTTGTTGCTTTTTGCCAAGATTTTTTTAATATGTTTAATTGGGGGTACAAATACTTGAGGGGGTTTGAACCCAAACTTGCACAACACACCATTGAATTATAAATCAATACCAAGCTATTTAGGTAGAAACAAAGTCCTATCAATCCAAGAGTGGAGGACCTCATGAGAAGAGAACTCTATAAATTGATAGAATAAAAGATAATATTTATAATTAAGCATTCTTCATGGGTGGAAAATCTTGTGTTAGTGAGAAAAAAGAATGGATAGATTAATTTATGTGTTGACTTTAGGGACCTCAATAAGGTGTCCCTAAAAGACCATTACCCACTACCCTCCATGGATAAAATTTTGCAAAAGGTGGAAGGTTCTCAAAGGTTCTCATTGCTTGATGGTTATTCTGGCTATAATTAGATCATGCTCAAAGAAGAAGATAAGCATAAGACTCCCTTTAATACAAAATGGGATACATATGCATATTTCAAAATTCCTTTTGGACTCTCTAATACTAGATCCACATTCCAAATAACAATGGAGGTTGATTTTCATGGTCTTTTGAATGATATGCTTTGATTTTACCTTGATGATTTAACAAATTTCTCAAAGAATCCTAATGATCATCTAACACATTAGAGAGTTGTTTTTGATAGATGCAAATAATTTGGAATTTCTTTGAATCCAAAGAAATGCATTTTTTGATACACAATGGAAGACCTTTGGGATAGGTGATGTCTAAATCTAGTTTATCCATTAATTCAAAAAGAATAGGGACAATCCTTACTCTATCACTACCCAAACACAAAAAGGGTTGTAGAGCTTCTTGGGCAAGATCAACTTCATTAGGAGGTTCATTCTAGGCTTTGTAAAGATGTTCAAGTCACTCACTCATATGCTAAGAAAAGGCACATAGTTCACATGGACAAGACAAGGAAAGAAGAGCTTTGAGGACATCAAGAAGTCCATATCTCATGCCCCCACTCTATTGAATCTAAATTTCAACAAGGACTTCTATCTATATGCCTTTTCCACATTAGATGTAGTTTTATCCATGATCATGCAGCAAAATGATCAAGGTCTAGAGTAACCCATTACTTTCTTTAGCCAATATCTATAAGGTTATGAAAATAGATATAGATTTATTTAAAAACATGTGCTCTCTATTGTAATAAGTTTGAAGAAATTTAGGTATCTAGTTTCAAATAGTAAGATCATACTAATGGTGGATCACCCAAGTGTGAAGGATTTTATCCTCAATAGAGACTTGAATGAAAAGAGAGCTAAATGGGTCACCAAGTGTATGGAGTATGACATTGAGGTCAAGATCACAAATCTAGTCCAAATAAAGGGATTATGTGAACATCTTGTTGAAGATGTGAGAGGAGAAAAAGAGACAATTTTAATAATCCAAGACACTCAATAGGAAGATGAAGCTACTCTTTCATCAAGTTGGACATAGGATATTTCTATATTTATCAAAATAAGAGTGTGTCCAATGGGTTTCAAAGCATCATAAAGAAGAAACTTCAGGTTTTAATTAGTTCCATAAATTATAATTGATGGAGTGTTGTTTAAAAAGGACATTGGAGGTATGCTCTTAATATGTGTTGAAACTAACCAATTTGATAAACTTCTTAGGCAGTTCCATGATAGTCCTTAAAGAGGCCATTTTGTAGCTAGGACCATAGCTACAAAAATTATTAGAGATAATTTTGGTCTAATTTATTTATAGATGCACATGCATGGGTGAGTAAGTGTTCAAAATGTGATATGTTTATAGGGAAACAGAAACTAATTACTATGCCACTGAAGCCTATTTATGTCAAGTAACCTTTCATGCAATAGGGTTTAGACTTCATTAGCATGATTAATCCTCCATCCAATGTTTTTCATAAGTGTGTATTGATATATATAGACTAATTCACCATATGGGTGGAAGAAATTCCCTTTAAAGAATCAAATAAGAACTATGTACTTGAGTTTTATGAGAGCCTAGTCACCCTTTTTAGAGCACCATCCACTACAATATCATATAATGCTTTGGAATTTAACATCATAAATGTGTTTAAGTGGGTTATAGATTAAGGTATCTATCTATAATCTTCATCTAATTATTATCCATAGGGTAATGGACTAGTTGAATCCACTAATAAGAACTTGAATTGGATCATTAAGAGAATAATGAAAGATAATCAGAGATCTTAGAACACAAAGCTGAAGACTACCTTATGGGCTGATAAGTCACTCCCAAAAAGTCATTGGTAAATAACCTTATATTTTAGTCTATGTGAGAGAATCAAGGCTACAAATTTCATTATATCTTACAGCTTTGGAGCTTGCACACCAACTAGAGCTTCTAGAATGTGATGTGATGGAGGTCAGAATGAATGAAATAAGAGAGTTAGAGGAAATAAGGGATCATGCAATGCATGCCATGTGGTTTAACTAATAATATTTAAATATTAACTTTGATATAATAGCTTCATTTAATACAATATAGAAAGGTGACTTAGTCCTTAAATGTGATGAAGATCGTGCAAAACCAAGAAAACGCTTCAAGTTTGATAGTCTTTGGAGTGGACCCTATGTCATCATAAGTTGTAAGGAGAGAAATGGTTTTGAGATTTAAAAATTGAAAATATAAGGCCTTCATATCCCTATAAATGGTATTTATCTCAATTTATACTACTAAGTCTCATATCCTACCCCTTGTACATTAGTAGATAGGTCTTTTGTTTTCCTCCAAGTGTTTTTGCACACTACCATTTTTACTTGCTATTTTCATAGTTTAGGTTATTTTTTTATCTTTTGTTTCTTTGTTGTTTTTTTCCCTCACCATTATTATAGGAATTTTTTCTAAAATTCAATTATATTCTATTTATAAGTAGCTTTCCATTTGAGCAAGATCGATCAAGGTATGGGTTCCATGACTAGTAAATTGGTCAAGCCAACTGAGTCACCAAAATTGATGGCCATTTTTGTCCCAAATACCAAGATTCTATCAAGTTTGAATAGATTATTAGGGTCCCAATTGATGAATGGATTAGGTGGCTTTGAATCAGGGTCAACATTGTAAGTGAAGGGATCAAGGTAGGTTTTTATAGTGCTGAATAATTCTAGAAATAGGTTAAAAAAAGAATCCTATATTACGTCACTTTTTCAAATTTTGGCCAAGTGTGGTGTTCAAAATTTCTTTAGAGGAAGTGTTATACATAAATAACACAATAAATATACAAGGCCTAATTATTTTATGGGTTTTTTCCCACTTTATTTGGTTAATTTTTAGAATTCTTTAGGGAATTATGTTTCAAACTTTTGTACAAGTCTCAGGAATTATTTTGGACATTTTGTCCAAAACAATTTCCCTGAAAGGTCATTCTTCAAAAATGGTCCTTAACAAAAGTTATAAATGATATATTTCAAAGGATTTAGTCCAAAATATAAATCCTAAAGGGCACTTTTTTAGGCAAAGTTTCATAAATAATTTCCCTGAAGGGTACTTTTCTTGGGGAAATGGTCCAGTGCAAAAAATTTGAAGATATGTATTTTGGTGAAATGGTCCACTTAAAGGTTTCTAAAGGGTAATTTTATTTTAGAAAGGGAAGTTTTCAAAATTCCAAAAGATTAGCTTCTTAGAAAAGTGTCCTCTACATTTTCTCTGAAGGATCTTTCTACAGCAAGGTGGACCAAGTCAGAGTTTTAAAGGGCACTTTTCAAGGTTTCTGAAGGGTATTTTTCTAGAGATAGAGATTTTAAAGACATGAATATTCCTAGACATTTCATCTAAAATAATTATTCAAGGCAAGGATAAGGTAAATTAATTCCTTCAGGAAAGAGTGCTCCACACAAATCTTGAAAGAATTGTCTAGCAAAAAGTTTGAAACAAATAACCAATAAAATTTGTGATCCAGAGTGAATGTCAAGTTTGGACCTTAGGAATTATCCATTTATATTAAAAAAAATCATTATATTTTCATGTAAATGTCAAATTTAATCTTTAAAAAATAGCCATTGACATTCAAACATCATCAAAAGGTTCCCTGACTAAGCACAAGCTTGATAAGTGTCTAAATATTGGGTTCCCAAATAAAATCTAATGGTGTGTGGGTAAAGACATGATAATGGGCTTAATTCAGATCAATGGTTTGCATTCAATCATGGATTCAAGATCAATGGTACATGAGTGAGTCAAAGATTCACTAAACCTTGAGTGTAAAGGCATAATTAGTAAGTGGCACAAGTGCGTGAATATAAGTAGGGTATCGATGACTCATGTTCATTCACCTTGGAAAGATCTAATGGAGTGAGATGAGTCATGGGATCAATGATCTAAGCTATTTCTCAAAAACTAATAAAATAAGGAAAGACCAAATGATGTTGATGGAGTTTGAAAGGTCAGTTTTCAACCAAGGCAAGAAACCATGATGGACCCAAGCTCAAGCACATTTTAGTTTGAGTCAAGAGTGGATTTTTTGGGATCAAATGATGCCATGAAGATTATAAAAAGACAAAATAGGTACTTTTATGACCTGGCATAGATCAAGGTGGGATATTAGTTAATCATATGATATATATATGTCCAAGTGGATGTATCAACTATAGGAAAACAAATATTTTAAATTGGTTTTCAATCTATAATAAGCCCAAGTGCACATTTCAATGTAGAGGTAGATAAATATAATTAATGGAGGAGCATCATGAGCCATACAAATAGCCACTAAAAGTAGACATGAGCATGAACCTGAATATAAAGACCTCACCTTATAAGGAAGGATATTATACAAAAGAACTTGGAAAGATTCATTAAATAGCAAGAATGGCCCCTTATAATTTTTCTTAATTTCATATCCTCCATCAAGCCAACAAAGGATAGAGTGGCATTAATATAGGAGTAGGCTCAAGGAGGATTAGGGGATGGTTATTCTGAATAATATGGGGATCATTAATGATCCCTTCAACACCATTTTTTCTCTCTCCCCCTTTTTATTCCTATAAATATTGGCCTTGAGATCTTTATTTTGATCCCTTGGTTGGAGATAGTGAAGCTCTACCAAAATCACTTTGTAACACTCTCTTGAAGTAGTACAAGATAATTTTTAGATTCTAGTTGAATGCTAAGTGTGATTTATTGAATTTTGATGTATAGAGTGTATGTTTTTATTCATCATCTGTATGTTCTTCATGTACCTTGATTTAATTCTATTAGTTTCTTGTAGGTCATGTGAAGTGTTAGCTAGTAGCATTCCTCTTGAAGTGTCTTATACAGACTCCCCCTTTTTTCCCTTAAAGTTGTAGGTATCCTTTTAGCCTTCATATGAAATATTCATGCTTGCAACATTATCATAGAGTCTAACTAGTCATTGTCTTTTTTGAACTCATTAATGTTCATAGAAGTGTCCAAGCTGAAAGTGGATCATTGAATATTTGGTGCATCATTGCATTTAGTATATATTTTCATTCTTTCATTTATCTCCCTTTTCACCCCAATAATTTATAGGTTTTAGTGATAATGAGCTAAGTGATGTATCTGAGGAGCTCACCTCATTAAAAATTCTTAGAGGTCTAACCCCATTATAGGTAACCCACAACCTAGGGTCATTCCCATGTTGGGTCAGGTTTGAGAGTAGGAATTGAACACTTCTACTTTTAGTTAGGGTGTAATTTGATCCCATAACACTTCCTTATTAATCTTGTTGATTGTATTATGATCTTTACTCATCCATATCCAGTTCAAAATTCTACTAAATGATCATATTTATTGATTCATAAAAATTTTTTAACTATTGGATCAATTCATTTCACTCAAATTAATGCTTATATCCTTAGGTCTTCATAAAAATTAGGCCTTACTTACATTTATAGGCTTTACTTAATTGGAAAATTACATATTTGATCAAATTGGATTTGAATTTCATATGATTGATTTTGACTCATTATATGACTTTATTAGACTTTATTAATCCTTATATGGGTTTTGGATTTTGACTAATATATTAATCATTTACCCAAGTATCCATTTTATCTTAGTTTTGTAGCTCCAAGTCTTTAACCTTTGGTAACTCTCATTGTAGTATGACATTCTAAATCTCCTAGAGAGCCACAAATAATCCATGTGCATCAATCTCATGCACTCAAGATTCAATAGCTACAAATTTTTTAGTTCATAAGTCTTTGCCTATAGAACTTACCCAAATTATTGAAAATCTCACAATCTGAGGCATTTAGAGCTCAAAAGAGAGTAGCAAAATTCACCAATTTTCTTATTGACTTAATCTATTGATTAATGATAAGTATGAAAATTATGGGTGGTCAAAACCTATAAGGAGTCATAGATTCATGTAAAATAGCCCCACCAAGCATGAAGGTCTATGCTGATGCCACATGGTAATGTCATGAAATCTTAGGCTCGGTGAGGGCATAGTCCATAGTTAACAAGCAAAGATCTTGCATAGTATTTATACCATGATATGTGATCTCAGGAACCCAACCTATAGGTATGTAAATTAATTATTAAAATAGTCTTGAAGACTTAAGATCCAAAATTTGTCTATGTGTCTAGAGATCAAGCAGTTTAAGGGCCAAGTGGTGGTTAGTAGGCAAAGTTAAAGTGATAGGTGGTAATCATGGAAAGGGAAGTTCATTAACAAGTATGATGTTTTTAAATCCAACCTCTAAATATTGTGATTATGACACATGCTCACATATAAGGAATTTAAAGCCTAGAAGAAGATATAATGCATAGGTCAAGATGTCCTGAGCTTTCAACCAATACAATTACAACACATGGTTTCATCATAGGTATTCAAAGTTTTTAGAGCCCTGATCAGTTTCAAGATGATCAAACTTTGAGCCTAAAGGGATAGGATGTCACCATGTGGTAACATCTAATACATTCAGTTCTAAGAAGGAGAGATAAACAAAAAATAATCCTGAGGATCAAAGATACATTATATGAATGATACATGGAAAGATTTGGAGATGGTAGATGATGTCATTAGATAATGATGCCAAATTTTAAAGTTAATCAAAGAATGAAATGACATATGATAGTTTGGTTATATTATCTAGATTTAATGGTTAGGCAAAATCAAACATATAGAAAAGATGTCAGGTCAACTATGGAGCTTGAAGGTAGAGTGGCTAGGATGTGAAACTCAAGATTGATCATGACATAACATTCTAGGAATGTCTATTAAGGGCTTAAAGATCAAACACAAAGAGAAATAAAAAAATTTCAAATTGCATGAGGGACTAATAAAATGACTATAGCCAAAGCACCAAGTGGGTTATGAAAGCCTACATTGAATATCTCAAGAACTAATCATATGAATAAAATGAACATGAAATTAGTCATGATCAAAGAAATAAAAAATAAACATTCATTCATAATAAAGGTCCATCTATTTATAGAATTGGAACAATGCCTTATTCCAATATTATCATGTAATCATCATTTAATAGGAAATGGCATATATGGAAGGTGATTTGTTATCATGGGGGATAAGCACATGCAATTAAGAATGAGCCAACAAGATGTGAAACAAATTCAATCATTAGGAAATGTTAAGATGATGTTTCTATTGTTGTGTGAACTAATAATTAGCTAGTGGGGAAGATTTCAAGACAATAAGGCTAAAGTGAGAGTTTACAATGCCTTGGGGGACTATAATCCTTTCATCTAGGATGTTGTTATAGTAGGGAAGTTGTGCCATGAATAGATTAGCCTATATCTCTACTTATTGATGTTTTATCACAAGTAATTAAGCTCTAATTATTTATTGAATTAATGTTTGTATCAAGAGTAGTTAATATTGGTTATCCATCATAGTCAATTAATTGACTAGCATTGTCTATATAAGCATCATTACTTATCCATTATAAGGGTCAAAACATTTAATTACCAAAACACTATTGATATTAAGACAAGATTTCACCTACCTTTCCTCCTTATTTTGTCTTGATTGTCTACAAAAGATATTTATTTGAGAATTAATCTATGGAAATAAGTTTTGATGTTATTGGTGTGTAAATGGATATATAATTAGATTGTGAAGGAGCTGATTTAGTTAGATTTAAGAGATTATTCTAGTTATTTTGAGGCTTACATTAGTCATGGTGTATAGATATTTATAGGCTTGTGTAATGTCTTTCTTTGAATAGAGTTCTATATTTTATGTTCACATAGTTTTCATTTGAGTCTTTCTCATTGTGGTGTTATAATTTTTGTAGTATCTAGACTTTATTCACAATGATTTGATTACACCCAACACTTATCTAATTTATGAGTATTCTAAGACCTCTCTCTCTCTCTCTCTCTCTCTCTCTCTCTCTCTCTCTCTCTCTCTCTCTCTCTCTCTCTCTCTCTCTCTCTCTCTCTCTCTCTCTCTCTCTCTCTCTCTCTCTCTCTCTCTAGACACCTAAAATTGTGACTACTCCTTCGTCAACTCCCCTTGGTCCCCTTGATCCCCTCCTAAACATTCCTAACCCACACACTTATTAATTTAAAATAAATTAACTATTTTAAATTAGTAACACCCCCTTTGACACATCACCCATGACACCTCACCCCACCTTGGATACCTCTCCTTGGATGCCTCCCATCACCCTATGACCAATTTATGACCTATTTCAACCCTCTCGCACTTATTTAATCCACCTTCAACCATTTTCCAATGACAATTAGACCTGGCAATTGGAAGAATGGGCAAAAGGCTAATTTTAGTCCTTTTTCCCATTCTCTAGCCATCGACGTTGGTCAATCATCGACCGGCACTGGTGCTATCACCGACTTCGATTTCTTTAAAACTAAATTCCTGCACCCAGGAAGGCTAATCAATCAACCCCCCTAAAAACGTGAATTCTCCTGCTCCAAGCTCTCTCACTTCTCATTTTCTTGTAGGTATCAACATCTCAACAGCACTTTCCAGACTCAGGGATTCTACACTAGTCATTCCAAGCTAGATTGAAGGTTGCAAGACTCTCCCAAACTAGTCACAATGGAAACAGGCCTCTTGCACTTCTACCTCTCCACCTACAGCTAAGTATTTCTATTGGTTTTTATTTCATTGTCCTTTTAATACACTAGTAATCAAGCCACTGCCCATTTTCAAACATTCTTGACACAACCCAATCTACTCTTCTCAGAGAGGTTGAAGAGCCTTCTCACACCCTTATCTCCCTTTTACCCCTGTCCTCTATCTGATCCCTCTTTTAGGTCACACTCTCTGTCTTGTAAACCCAACACAAATCACTAAAACTCCCGCAGACAACCCAAACCATCTTACTGACCACAGATAGACTAGAAACTCGTCCAAAGCCATTGCCCATTCTGACATCGACCATTGCCCCTACCGACGTCAACAACTTGACTAATCGACATCAACAACTTTAATCAACTGACGATGGCAGACTAACCGGCGTCGGTGACTGTGGAAGACCAACAACATAATATAAGTATGCATTATCTCTATTGCTTAGTCTTTCATTATTTATCTTTATCCAACATTATTTTATCAACTAGTGGACTATCATCCCTCAAGGAAATTTTTGCACTTCTAGGACCAAGCTTTTGCTTGGTAGTCCACCTTATCTCTATCTAACAATCTATGTGTTTAAGTCTTTCTCTCTATAGGTGTCATCCTCCATAGCCAAAGAGGAGTCCCTACAACATCTGGATAATGGTGTGCAAACTTCATCTGGGTACGTACAAACCCCTGACCATTATCTTAGTTTCTTTCATCTTTTGAATGTGAAAAAGTGAAAACTTGTTAGAAACATTTTGGCACGCCCAATGGGACCCTGGGGTTTTCCTTGGGTTCATACTTTTTCTTCTAAAAGTAAACTTTTCATATAGGTGCATTAGATCTCTTCTTGCATCCTTTTCGTCTATCTCTTTCAAAAAGACATCATAAGCAAAGTTAAAAAGAATCTTTCTTTTTCTTCTTGTCACCTTTCCTTATTGCATCTTAGAGTTCATACTCTTCAACCTTTTTTCCACTTGTCTGCATCCAAACACACATTTTTATTTGGGCTTAAAATCTATTGCATCTCATTTCTGCTTGAATGCATACTTAGCTCTCACATCTAGTAACTTAAAAATTGCATTATGAATAAATCATAGCACACTTATGTTACACGACCATACCACTATCACAAATCAAACATCAAAACATACCTGAGACAAGGTTTGACTAGGATTTCATCACCTAGCGGATACCTTACCCTTCCTGGTAATCCCACTTGGACTTCACTACCAAGGGGAGAGCCCACTCTGTTCTCTAGTAGAGTATAAAATCTAGGGGAAGTATATACTGGCTAAGTGACCCAGCTTATCTCTGGGCTCGTGAATTGAGGGTAGCTTACTCCTTAGCACCAGGCCACGTACGGAACCTAATACAGACCTTGAGCACCAAAACTAACCCAAAACCAACTTAGACTGCTTCTTCTAGGACCCATTCTAAAAGCCAACTTCCCAAACACACCCTAAGGCACAAGCCAACATGATTCTAAAAGTTTATTCTTAGGATTTAACATTTAGGGTCTGCTTGTCTTCATCTACTTTTCTATTTTTATCTGGTTTTTTGAGCTAGTAAGGACATTTCAAAAACTTTCAAATTCTTTGAGTTTCTAAAAAAACACAGTCATCGACATCAGTTTTTCCACCGATGTTGGCAACCTATCTTCACTAGCATCGGTTATCTGACCAACATCGGTAACCTATTTCACTGACATCAGTTTTTCCACCGACGTCGGTCACTGTCAAAATTTTTCTTCTCAAAATAGTAGGCTTAAAACTTGACTTTCTTGCTGTTAAAAACACATTTTGAGTTTTTGAAACTGAAAAAACACAGTTTCTGAAACCTGACCCTTTTTGCCTTGAATGGTTTTGACACGTAGTCAAACCAAAAATCTTGTTGACCACGCAAGGCAACAACCACTTCTGCCTTCACCCTCCATAACAAGTCCCCTAATGGAGTGTACTTCAAATGCTGAATATTCTCCTATCTAGTCAACCCCTGATCAATCTCCAATTATTCTCAAAGGGGATCAAAATTTTGAGAGATTCCTTGACCATAACGTCAAGGCTCTCCAACACTATCTCGCTAAGAGCCAAATGCGAGACTCTTAAATTCAACCAAGTTCGTCACATTTTTAGAACTTGATTGTCTCGACTCCACACACTCTTGCACCTATAAATGTGGGAGTGACTACCTATCCTTTTACCAGTGCCATCATTCAACCACCTGTAGTGACATCAAGCCAAGTTGTGCCTCCTAGCTTCATGACACAACCAGCCTTGGCTTTGACATCAGTCCCTATGACTAGTTACCAATATGTTTCACCTATACAAGTGCAACCAACTATGTCATACGCCCCTCCTAGCACCTTCCAAGCACCCTACAACCTAGGGGTGCCCCACCTATAAATTCGTCAATCGATCTAATCAAGATGTTGATGGATAAAATGTCTAACCTTGAGACATCCATTTTTGGTTCAAGCAATGTCCTTTCATATGACCAAATTTGTAATGAACCCATTCATCCCTCAGTCCCAATTTGACCATATCCCATTCAGTGGGAACTTCCCAAGTTTACTCACTTCCAGAGTAAGGAAGACCCACAAAAACATCTACGAGTATTCAGACATGCTTGTTATCTCATAGCACATGATGATGCATTACTACTACGCACATTCCCCATGTCACTTTTTGGTGCTACCCTTGATTGGTACAGCTCTCTCACCAGTCACTCTCTTTTCACATTCACCCAGCTAGCTCAACTTTTCCTTGACCACTTTTCAATCAATATCACTAAAAAGGTCTCCATCACGGACCTATACTCTATCAAATAGTTTGATGATGAATCAATAGCCAATTTTGTTGCCCGTTGGAGAGGCTTAATCAACCAACTCTCCTTTTATTTACCTCAGCCTGAGCTCATTGAGCTCTTTTCACAGGCATGTGCCAAACATATTTGCTCTACCTTGCAGCTCTAAACATTCCGCAAATTTGACAAAGCTTTCACTATGGCTAGGAAGATTGAACTATGTGCCGTCAAGGAAAACAAAGTCAAATTACAGAGTAAAAACCCCAACACCAAGTCCATTGACCCTTCCTCTAAACCCTCTTCTTCCCACTCCAAATCTAAGGCATCAGCAAATGTTGTAGTCATTAGACCATCATCTTTGACAACAACCAACCAATTCAAACCTTCCACATCTCAAAGCATCACCAAACAATTCCAACAATGGTATATACAACGTCATTATACTCCTATAGGTGAGTCATATGCTTCTATTTTGGATAAACTTGTCAAATAGGGGGTCCTCAATCTCCCTCAAATTTGACCACCTCAATTTGACCCCTCAAAATCCATCCCTACATGGTACAGGGAAAACAACTTCTGCCTTTATCACCGTGTCAAAGGCCATGACACAGACAACTGTAAAACCTTCAAAAACATTGTCCAAGACATGATAGATATAGGTGATCTTGTTTTGGATAACCCAAACGTGCCACCCAATCAAAACATTGACATCTTTAGACAACCTTTTTCTAACCATCCCCCTATCCAAAACAACGTGCAAACCAAGGCCAATGACTCCCAAGAGCATAATATACGCACCGTCAACATGGTCTTTCCTATCATTCCTAACCAACCTCTCCCACAGTCTGAAGAGGTTAGCCCACTTATTGGTCCTCCACAGGTAGAGGATCCCTCTTCTCCTACTTGTCTATCATAGGTAGAAGAATCTTCTTCTCCTATTGATCCTCCATCCAGCCCCCTTTCACATGTAGGAGAGGCTACTCTCCCATATTGGAGGATGCATTGACGATTCCAACACCAGCTGCCTCACCTTCGTCCTTCTTATCAACAATGGGGGATCATACCTTCCCCATGCCTCAGCCACACACCAAAGCCATCACCGTCCCTACGCTCTGCCCTCTCAAAGAGCCACAATCTCTAATCCCTTCTCCACCGAAAGAGGAACTCACCACCTCACCTACTTCGGTCGAAGAAGATCCGGTGAGGGTAGACTTGAACCTGACCCCCCATAATAGTAGTCCTCACACTAAACCAAAGAAGGCTACTAAACCTCATCGGAGAACTCCTCCTCCAACATCACCATTGCCCTCTATTTTGGGCCCTCACCCATCCACCTTAATAGGAGTGCTTCCTACTCCAACACCCAACAAAAAAAAATCACGTCCATTATGACCAATACCTAACAAAAACATACCTCCTTCAAAACATCTAATGCCTCCTACCACAAAAGTGTCATCTACGCGTCTGGCCACACCACCAAACAAAAAGATGATATGAAACACTCCCTCGACAATGTCTAAATAGAAGTTGTCAACTTTTACTACAACACAACATGCAGACCCATTAGCAGGTTCTTACACCTTATTGTTACACCAATTTTTGCAATCCTCTAACATCACTCTTCCGCCTATCAAACCATTTCAACCTCTCAGACCAAAACCATCTTGGTTTGATGACACTAAAATTTTCTAATATCATCGCACACCTGCGCATGACACTAAAAATTGTTATGCCCTTAAGGTTGCCATTCGCCAATTCATGGAGAAAAATACCCTTCTTGTTGGGGATACTGTCAACAAATCTTTGACACTGTCTCATGTCTCCCAAACATTTTCACCATCACACTTATCAACTCTCAGATCAAGGCCATCTTGATTCGATGACACTAAATTTTGTGCGTATCATCACACACCTAGACATGACACTAAGCATTGTTGCACTCTTAAAGCTGTCATTCATCAACACTTCAAAAAAGACACCCTTCTCACCAAGGATCCCTTTGACCACCATTTCAACAAACCATTGACACCATCACATACCTCTCAAACATCCTCACCTAAATCGGGATCCCCATACAAGACTACGGTCCCTTTACCACCTTCAACCCCTTTATTTGAAATCAACACCATCAATGTGGCCAACAAGTCACAAATCATGAAGGATAGAGGGAAAGAGAAGGTTTCTCTCACCCAAACATATCCATTCGTCAAGCCCTCACCACAACTAAAACCCAAGACTCTAATCTTGGGTGCATCTCAACCAACTTTTTCAAAACCAATTCATGACCCCAAGGTGAAACAACTTCACCCAACCTTTATGAAGACATCTTTGTATGACCTCATTCAAAGCTCTCCACAACATCATCAAGCCTTAATCAAAACCTTACAGGTAGCAGAGGTTCAACCTGAAGACCCCCATCCACTAGCTGCCTTAGTCCAACCATTTCTCAAGCATTCTCCTCATCACCAAAATAATTAGGGGAATTTGACTCTATATTGACTATCATGGCATCGACCAAATATCAACCAAGCCTCAACCAAGCCTTGACCAAGCCTTGACCAAGCCTCGACCAAACATCGACCAAGCCTTGACTAAACATCAACCAGCCAAACATGCCAACAACATATCAACCAACTTCATGACCAAACATCAACCAACCAAACAATGACCAAACATCAACCAACTAAACAATGACCAAACATCAGCCAACCAAACAATGACCAGATATCATCCAACCAAACATGCCAACAACATATCAACCAACTTCATGTCCATCATCTTTAACATGTGACCAATTTGGAAAGAAGTAAATGAGGCAAGTTTGCTCCTAATTGGCTTAGACCTTACATCATAATGCACAAGTATGGATTAGAGACTTATCATCTGTCTTCTCTTGAAGGCCGACCAAAACTTGAGCCCCTTAATGCCTTGCATCTACAACCGTTCTACTATTAGTCGAGTACTCATTCTCTTGACATTTAACTTGAGCTCATCCCTTGAGCAATCCCTATCATCTTAATCCTCATTCCTTTTAACCCTGTTCCCCTACACAAACCCTATGTAACCCTTTTATAAAGTATGTATGCTTTGTCCTAATAAAATGAATCCCTCGAACTTCAAAAGTCTTGTCCATGACTAAAAATTCTATTAAAAATAAATTGGGATGTCAAAATATCCAAAGGTCATAAACTCTAAATGTAGACTGCTCCCTCGAAGGATAGTTATATCATCATTACTATAGCTGATAGACTACTCCCTTGAAGGACAACTATTCAAAGCCCTCAATATATATATAAAGCAAAAATATAGACCACTCCCATGAAGGATGGCTATGCCTAAACATATTGCTACAAAGATCACTCTCTTAGAAGCTTCCCGCATCGATCAGCTTCACAAATGACCACAAAACAAAATGACATCTCTACGTAGACTTCTTGCATTGATCAGTCTACCAAAAAAAAATGGTCATGAACTTGACTTATAGTCGTTCTCAAGGGTCTCCTATAAAAAGGGGAAAAGTTATCCCTACTAAAAATATTTACCCTATCCTACCATTTCACATCACCTACTCAAGGGATTTCAAGCTCATTTTAATGTCAAAGTGATTCGATTACTTCTCTAACATAGTCGATGGTCAACGACGTAATGGATGAATGGGGCTTTTGTTTCTAAAAACCCCCTACCTATGCTATTAATATGGTCCTTGTCAATGAAAGGGCAAATATGCCTTTCACTTCCTCCATACCTTGGTCACATTCAACCAAATCATTTTGCAAACCAAACCAAACCAACCAAGCCTTTTTCAGACCACAAAATGTTCTCATAACCTATTCACACTAGTTTCTATGGAAACCAATACACATGAAAACTATCAACCATACAATTTATGTCAAGCATAAACCATTACTTTCTGAAGCATAAATGTTAGGTTGTGGAGCTAAAAGCTTCAACTATGCAGACGAAGAAGAGAAGGTTGCTGAAGTTCCAGAAGTACCGGCGTTAGTAGTATGACTGATGTCGGTCATGATGAATGTAGAAGGCAACCAGCATCGACAGGAAGTTAGCTGATGTCAGTCAGCACCAGTTAGACAGGGACTGACATTGGTCGCCTGTGTGTTCCAGAACTGTTTGTTGCACGAATAGTTAGTTTGTTGAACTGAGTGTTTTCATGTAAAGGTTATTCGAGTCTTGAGCTGCATGGATAATTATAGTAAACTAAGAGTCTAAGTTATTGTTTATGTCTGGGATCTATTTATAGACCCATTGGCATGTATTGTAATTATGAGTTGAAAAGGAAGGCAAGGAAGATCCTTCCATTGTAAGATCATTGAGTTGAAGGTTGTTGCAAGCTCATAGGAGATCTACATGTGTAAGTATGGTCTATTGAATTGTAGGTTGCAGGTTTATGGGAGATCTACTTGAAGTACTTTAGAGTGGTTGGTGTACTGGCAAGGTTATTACTGACTGGTTCGAGAGGTGAACACCAATTCTGTGTGTGAGTTGTGTGTCGGGACCATTTTTGGTAGGAGAGTGTTTTGAAGAAGAATTACTGTAAACTTAAGGTGTGGCAAGCCTCTGTAAGGTGGAAGAGTGTGGCATCTCTTTATTGTATTCTTTTCTGTACAAGTATTAATATAAGATTGTATATTGTCTCTCATATTCTGTGCTGTTTGTGAATTCTAGTTACTTATACTTCTGGATATTTTTGCATGTTTAATTGCTTGTATTTGGTAATCATATTGTGCTCTTTCTGAGGAGCAAGATCCTAACAAGTGGGATCAGAATAGGTGTGTTTGTTCTTGGATTCCCCAACAATTGGTATCAAAGCTTTTGGTTGGGATACTAACAGGTTGTTTCAGATCTGGTTAGTGTGTGTTGATTAAAGGTTACTCACAGGGGTTTCTGTTTGAGTGGGAGTAAAGCAATGGTAGAAGATAGTAAGCTAAGAATGGAGAAGTTTAATGGAAAGAACTATCAATTATGGAGGATATAGATTGAGGATTATCTATATCAGAAAGATTTGTACTTACCATTGGGTGGAGTTGATTGCAAGCCCTGGGATATGAAGGATGAAGAATGGGAGGTTCTTGATCGGAAGGCTCTAGGATCTATAAGGTTGAGTCTTGCATCGTCTGTGATTTCCAAATTATCACATGTGAAGACAACGGTAGAGTCGATGCAATCTTTGGCAAATTTAAATGAAAAACCCTTAGCTTTGAATAAGGTATTTCTTATGAAGCAATTATCTAATTTGCAAATGTTGGAAGGTGGATCTATACATAGTCATCTTAGTGATTTTCATGGTATGGTAAACCAGTTAAATTTAGTCAATATTATTTTTGATGATGAAATTAAGGCTCTCTTAATCTTATGTTTATTACCTAAAAGTTGGGAGAGTTTGGTAATGGTAGTTTCTAATACTGCGTCTGCTTCAAAAATCTTAAAAGTGGATGATGTTGTGAGTGTGATCTTGAATAAAGAGATACGCAAGAAAAGCATAGGTGAATCATCAAGGAATGCTTTGAGTGTTAAAGTTAGAGGAAGGCAAAGAGAGAAGATAGAGCGTGGGAGATCAAGGTCAAAGATAGGCAGGAGATCCAAGTCTAGGTATGGCAGAATAACCTACTGGAAATGTGGAAAGCAAGGGCACTTAAAAAGAGATTGTAGGTCAGGTGAAGATCAGCATGAAGGACATGAAGAAGAAGCAGATGTTGCAGATTTCGTTGCACAAGATGCTCTGGTATGTTCTTTGGATAAAGTAAAATCTTGGGTTTTAGATTCTGGTGCCTCTTTTCATGCATCCCCAAATAGGGAATTTTTTCATGAGTATGTCCAAGGAGACTTTGGAGAAATTTGTTTAGAGGATGGTAAGCCTTGTTAGATGGTTGGTAAAGGGAAAGTGAAGCTGAAATTGTAGACAGGTAACACATGGGTGTTGAAGGAGGTCATGCATGTCCCAGTTCTGGAGTGGAATTTGATTTTTTTAAGAAGCTTGGGTGATGAGGGTTGCACAGTAACTCTCACATCAGACTCTTGGAAGGTTACCAAGGGTGCACTTGTTGTATCAAGAGGTAAGAAAGTAGGTACACTTTATCTATCTACTTGTATTACTGATTCTCTTTCTAGGTTATCTACTTCAGCTGTAGATTAAAAGATGTGGCTTAATAGGCTTGGTCACATGAATAAGAAGGAGATGCATGTTCTTGAGTCAAAGGGTATGCTTTCAAATTTGAAAGGCATGGATCAAGGTTTTTGTATGCAGAAGAAGAAGGTGACGTTTATTGAGGAATCTGATGTTAGTGACAAGAACAGGAAAGCCTTGGTTTTCAAGGAGAAGGTGATAGATAGAGTTCAGCACAAGGGGTAGATGAATTTTGAGTAGAGCAAGGTTGATTTGGACAAGGGTTTGATCCAAAAAGAGCTTACGAGTAGAAGTCAATTCTCACAAGAAAAACACAGAGACCGATGTTGGTTAGAAAACCAACATCGATGTCAAGACAGGGACCGATGTCAGCTATGTGTAGCCCAATGTTAGTGACTCAGGGGCAAATAAACATCAGCATCAGCAAGGGGAACCAACGTCGGTGATGAGGCAGTCGCAAGAAACTGACATCGATCGGATCCAGACTGAGATGTGACTGGCATCGATCACTGAGACAAATTTTGGGTGGATAAGAAGCTATCAAGGAGTCTCAAGCACCCATATGGAGGACTTAAAGGGTAGGTAAGCCTCAAATTCATCATTTCCCTTCTTTACACTACTTGTTGCTCACTTATGGTAAAGAACCAAGAAGTTTTTAAAGAATCAGAGCAAGTAGATCCAGGAAACAGTGGGAGCTTGGCATGGATGAAGGATGTGATTCCTTGGAGGAGAACCAAACAAAAGTTTTGGGTGGAGTTGCTAGCTGGAAGTATGCACTGAGAGATGAATGGATGTTCAGGATGAAGAAGAGTAGAAATGGACATGTGAGACAAAAGGCCAGGGTATATGGTCTTGATTAAGCTATAGGACAATGGAGGTTTGATCATTGTGTTTCTCTTTACCAGGTTGGATAATATTAGCTACATTATCCTATTACTGTATGATGTGCTTATTGTAGGGTTACATATACAGGGAGTTGTTGAACTAAATGTAAAGCTAGTTCAGATGTATGTCATGAGGAATCTAGGAGAAGCAAGGTTATTTGGCATGAGTGTGTTTTAGGGACATGGAATGTCACATGTTGACTTTGTTTTAGGATGATTGTGTGAGACTGGTTAGCACGCTGATGGTTGGACAGTTCACAGAATAGTGTCTTGATTCACATAATGAGGTTAAGTGCATGGTATGTACTAGACCTAAGTTTTCCCAAGCAGTGGGAGTTGTCACAATTTTGGAGCCAATCTGGGAAAGAAGCATTGGAGGGCAGTTCAGTGGATTCTTAGAGGGACCAACAGCAGGTGCACATGCTATGCAGGGTCAAGTTATTTTCTACATGAGTTTGTAGATGTGGATGTGGCAGGTGATTTGGATGACAGGAGGTGCACCACAAGATTTTTGGCGGTTGGTCTTCAAGAGTGATCTTGAAGAGGGATACAAAGCCAAGGGAACAAACTAGATGATGTACAAGTACAGGTACAGTTGTAGCTATTTATCTCCAAGTGGGAGATTGTTAGGTTGTGGAGCTAATAGCTTCAACTATGCAGATGAAGAAGAGAAGGATGCTAAAGTTCCAAAAGTACTGGCACTGGTAGTATGACCGATGGCGGTCATGATGAATGTAGAAGGCAATCGGCATCGGCAAGAAGTCAGTCGACATCGGTCAGCACTAGTTAGACAGGGACCGACGTCGGTCACCTGTGTGTTCTAGAACTATTCATTGCATGAACAGTTAGTTTGTTGAACTGAGTGTTTGCATGTAAAGGCTATTTTGAGTCTTGAGCTACATGGATAATTATATTAAACTAAGAGTCTAAGTTATAGTTTAAGTCTGGGATCTATTTATAGACCCATTGGCATGTATGGTAATTATGAGCTGAAAAGGAAGGCAAGGAAGATCCTTCTATTGTAAGATCATTGAGTTGCAGGTTGTTACAATCTCATAGGAGATCTACATGTGTAAGTATGGTCTGTTGAATTTTAGGTTGCAGGTTCATGGGAGATCTACTTGAAGTACTTTAGAGTGCTTGGTGTACTAGCAGGGTTATTACTAACTAGTTGGAGAGGTGAACACCAATTCTATGTGTGAGTTATGTGTTGGGACCATTTTTGGTAGGAGAGTTTTTTGATGAAGAATTATTGTACACTTTAGGTGTGGCAAGCCTCTATAAGGTGGAAGAGTGTGGTGTCTCTTTATTGTATTCTTTTCTATACAAGTATTAATACAAGATTGTATATTGTCTCTCATATTCTGTGTTATTTGTGAATTCTAGTTACTTGTACTTCTAGATATTTTTGTATGTTTAATTGCTTGTATTTGGTAATCATATTGTGCTCTTTCTGAGGAGCAAGATCCTAACAAGTGGGATCAGAATAGGTGTGTTTGTTCTTAGATTCCCTACCAATAAATAATCTCATTTCATTTTTAGCATACATCCATCACTAATATGGAAAATTGCTAGGGATGAAAGACCACATCACCAATGTTACAGAATACACCATCACATAATATGGAAAAGGCTATAACATCATCATACCCTCATCATTTATCATGACCAAACCAACATATCAACCAGCCTAAACTACATTGGTCTAAGGCCCTTCAAATAGGTGCTATGTAGGTAGCACTCAAATGACATGACGTCTTCTGGGGTTAGCTCGGCCATATCCGTTTGTTCGTCTATCTGATGGACAAACCATATTACCTTTGACCATGACTTAACCTATTCAAACCACCTATTAACCATTTCACCTCCTAGCCTGAACTACATTGTTCTGAGGCCCTTCACATAGGGGCTATGTAGGTAACACTCAAATGACATGACATCTTCTAGGGTTAGCTCGGCCACATCCTTTTATTCATCTATCTGATGGACAAACCATATTACCTTTAACCATGTCTTAATCTAGTCCAAACCAATCATCAACCATTTTGCCTCTTCGTATGAACTACATTGGTCTGAGGCCCTTCCAACATGGGCTATGTAGGCAGCACTCAGATGACATGACATCTTTTGGGGTTAGCTCGGCCACATTTGTTTATTCATCTACTTGATGGACAAACCATATTACCTTTGACCATGACTTAACCTAGTCCAAACCAACTATCAACCACTTTGACTCCTCGACTGAACTACATTGGCCTGAGGCCCTTCAAATAGGGGATATGTAGGTAGCACTCAGTTGACATGACACCTTCTGGGGTTAGCTCGACCACATCTATTTGTTCGTCTATCTGATGGACAAACCATATTACCTTTGACCATGTCCAAACCAATCATCAATCAACTTTGACTCCTCGTCTAAACTACATTGGTCTGAGACCCTTCCAACATAGGCTATGTAGGCAGCACTCAGATGACATGACATCTTATGCGGTTAGCTTAGCCACATCTATTTGTTCATCTATCTGATGGACAAACCATATTACCTTTTAACCATGACTTAACCTCATCCAACCCACATCCATAATCGACCCTCTTCCTCCCTTTTAGGGAGAACTACATCGGCCTAAGGCCTTAACGACAGGGGCTATGTAGGCAGCACTCAATTGACATGGGGTCTTTTGAGGTTAGCTCAGCCATTCCTTTGTCCATCCATTTAATGGACCAACTATCTCAACCCACCTCGACCAATGACCATGGAGATCATGCCTATCTCCTCTGACCACTTTTGAGACAACTCTGCCTTGGTTGTTTTGATTGCATGTATGCTACCTCATGAATGGTTAGCAAAATTGTCTACAACCCACATTTCAACCCTCACAAGTATTGGATCATGAGCAATTTGATCCCCACTACTTGTGACATTTTCATGTTTTCCAAGAGCACTTCATGAGCACAAGATACTTGGAACATGACAACCATTGGAGCTACATCTTGGATCAAATAACCCAATTAGCTACGACTAAATGCTGGGGCCTAGTTATTTCAATTTTAGCACTCCTCAACCCTTGACCTATGACAATTTGACCTGACCATCACGTGAAGTGGTATGTGCGCAATCTCAACCATTGTAGTGTTCACACTCAAACTTCACCATTTCCATCCACTATCTATCAAATCGGCACCCGATTTTAGGTTCCCTTCCCTCGACTCCCACTTTGAGAGGGAATACCTCATCCCTTAATCAGGGCAATCAACATTCATTTTTATCTTGCAGTTCATCAGAACAACCAATAGGACAAAAACAACCTTATCCCATACCTGGGGCAACCTGCTCCTATTTTTGTCTTACAGTTTGTCAAGAACAACCAACAAGACAAAAAGGGGCAAATGTAGACACCAAAATTGTGTCTACTCCTTCGTCGACTCCCCTTGGTCCCCTTGGTCCCTCCTAAACATTCCTAACCCACACACTTATTAATTTAAAATAAATTAAGTATTTTAAATTAGTAACACCCCCTTTGACACATCACCCATGACACCTCACCCCACCTTGGATACCTCTCCTTGGATGCCTCCCATCACCCTATGACCAATTTATGACCTATTTCAACCCTCTCATACTTATTTAATCCACCTTCGACCATTTTCCAATGATAATTAGACCTGGTAGTTGGAAGAATGGGAAAAAGGCTAATTTTAGCCCTTTTTCCCATTCTCTAGCCGCCGACATTGGTCAATCATTGATCGGCGCCAGTGGTATCACCGACGTTGATTTATTTAAAACTAAATTCCTACACCTGGGAAGGCTAATTAATCAACCCCCCATGAATGTGAATTCTCCTGCTCCAGGCTCCAAGCTCTCTCACTTCTCATCTTTTTGTAGGCATCAGCATCTCAACAGCACTTTCCAGGCTCAGGGATTCTGCACCAGTCATTCCAAGCTAGATTGAAGGTTGCAAGACATCTCCCAAACTAGCCACAATGGAAAGAGGCCTCTTGCACTTCTACCTCTCCACCTACAGCTAAGTATTTCTACTAGTTTTTATTTCATTGTCCTTTTAATACACTAGCAATCAGCCCACTGCCCATTTTCAAGCATTCTTGACACAACCCAATATTCTTCCTAGAGAGGCTAAAGAGCCTTCTCTCACCCTTATCTCCCTTTTACCCCTATCCTCTATCTGATCCCTCTTTTAGGTCACACCTCTATCCTACAAACCCAGCACAAATCACTAAAAATCTCATAGACAACCCAAACCATCCTGCTGACCACAGATAGACTAGAAACTCGTCCAAGGCCATTGCCCAGTCCAACATCAACCATTGCCACTACCGACATCGGCAACTTGACTAACTGACATCGATAACTTTAATTAATCGATGATGGTAGACTAACTGGCATCAGTGACTGTGGAAGACCAACATCATAATACAGGTACGCATTGTCTCTATTGCTTAGTCTTTCATTATTTATCTTTATCCGACATTATTTTATCAACTAGTGGACTGTCATCCCTCAAAGAAGTCTTTGCACTTCTAGGACCAAGCTTTTGCTTGGTAGTCCACCTTATCTCTATCTAACAATCTTTGTGTTTAAGTCTTTCTCTCTACAGGCGTCGTCCTCCACAGCCAAAGAGGAATCCCTACAACGTCTGGATAACGATGTGCAAACTTCATCCAAGTACGTACAAACCCTTGACCATTATCTTAGTTTCTTTCATCTTTTGAATGTGGAAAAGCGAAAACTTGTTAGAAACTCTCTCTCTCTCTCTCTCTCTCTCTCTCTCTCTCTCTCTCTCTCTCTCTCTCTCTCTCTCTCTCTCTCTCTCTCTCTCTCTCTCTCTCTCTCTCTCTCTCTCTCTCTCTCGCTCTCTCTCTAAATCATCATGCCCATTACATTATGAATAGCCCATTTGTAAGATAAACCAATAGTAAGACCTTGAATATATTGAGGAAACCATTTGAACCTTTGTTGTAAATAATCATAGCTTAACCATGTTATATCATATGGAATTTATTACTCCTTCAATCACTAATAGGTTTTAAAAATAAGGGGACTCTTTATCCCATGTATTATAAACTTCTCTTTTCCACTCAATAGTTAATTCAATAATTGTCTTTGAGTGGGTCATAATTTTAGCCAAATAGAAATTGGCACTAAAAGGAGGGCCAATGAAATATTTGAATATTCTATGATTATTCATGAATTTATTCTTAAATCTCATGCATATTTTTTTCCATCTGGTTTATGTTTAAAACCCTTACTAACAGAGGTTAATATTAGTCACTATGGAGTCCTCTTCAAGGATCACATGATCTAGAGTCAAACTAGGTCATAGAAGATTAGTTATTTCTCCTATTCAATCCCATAGACATCTTCGATCTAATTGAGATATACATAGTAGATTATTTTACCCAACCATACCATCCCCACTATCTATCTCTAATAGACCAGTCAAAATGGATACAACTTGGTCAATTGGATCATTTATATGATTTACCCAAAAACCTTAAACATTGTCTTATAAATTTCACTCTAAACATTAGAAATAATGAAAAAGAACACATCATATCTTAAAAAACATCACTAATATTACTTAATATTGAACACAAATATGTAGCTTGTAGTTTATACCCATTCACCTTACTTGATCAGGGTTATGACTGGTTCTAGAACCTCCCTAAATATTCATTCATGAGATGGAATCAATTAAATAACATATTTTTAGCCTAGTTTAGTTAGGTTGTTTATCCAGTCATCTTATACTAGTAATATACTTGCATGAGAAAGGAATCCAATGATCCTATACACAATTTCAATATGTGTTTTTATAATATGTATAGTAGGGTAACAAACTTATATAGATCAAATGCCCAGCTAGCCTTAGAAATGTTCAAGAATGCTTTGGATCTTTGGACTATCACTTTCTCAAGGATAGATATAAATGTTACTAACTTGTCCTTTGCATATGTATAAGTAATAAAATTAGATAGGAAACTCAATACACAAGGGAAAATGTTGGCTCCGATTCCAAATGTTCTCCCAAAAATACCAGCATTGAAAAAAATTGAGCTTATAAATCAAAATGTTCCATTATCATAGCCCCTTCTAGTCACAAATAAGATTCGACTAAAACATGTTCCCCTTAATCAAAATCTAGGATTTCTAGATCAAGTGATCAATGAAGTAATTCCTTAGTCTTATAAATGAGCTTTATTTTTAGTAACAACTAATAATATACATAATTATTCTCAATATTTAACCAAGTTGAGTTAGATTTAATTCTAATAATTATCCAAAGATTGACCAATGATTTTCTAAACTTACAAAAATAATTGGTATCTTAAATAGTGGGAATGTTATCTAAAATTTCACTTACCAATGTAATTATAGACCTTTTAATAGATTTGGTAAACAAGTTGAATCTTCATCCAATAAATTTCTTGAGATTAACATTAGGGATATTACCTTACCCAATTGGTGTCATGTCCATAACACATCCCAAAATGGATAACTTTGACATTTTTAAGAATTAAATTAATGAATATGAGGATATTATCAATTATTAGAATGATTTAAGTAATTCTAATTCTCTTACTTCATCAAAATCCCTTAATAAAACCATGGTTTTAGAGACTTTAAAATTCCATGATATAGAATATAATCAACCTAAAGAGAACACCAAATATATTCATGATTTCTAATAGTACCAAAGAGGAAACTATACTCTTAAGATTAGAGAACATTGTCCTTTGACTACCTCAACTCTACTAGACAATGTTGTTATACCAAGTTATTCTAAGGCTAAAAATGATCCACTTCCACCAAAATCAATTGATAACTAGCCCTCCATTAGCAAAATGAGTTATAACATTGTGGAAGATATAAAAAGGATAAAATACAACAAAACCCTCCATAAATTATCTCAAATATCTAAACAGTGGGATTGGATTCTTAAGTCATTTAAAGACATGAGTAGTTAGCCCAAGCAAAATAACCTTACTAATACCAATGTTGTAATGCATAAGACTAGGACTGAAGTTTCACCATTCTTACTTAAAATTAGAGTTTTTGGTAAGAATATACACAATTGTCTTGTAGATTCTAGTGCATTAGATAATGTTATGCCTATAAGTATTTCTAAGAAGTTAGGATTAGTTATTGTAAAACTAGATAAAATGGCAGCTTCGTTAGACAAGTTTGAAGTCAAGGTGGTAGGCAAGTTGTTAAACATCCATATGCAATTACAAGTTGAGCCAAGAGTACATCAGTTCATAGACATACAAGTAGTTGAAAACCCATAATCATGGCATGTTATTAAGTGTATATTGGTTAAGATCACTTAATGGCTATATGGAAATTGACTTTTCCCATATATGGCTACCATGGAGAGAAGTATCAAATCAAATTAGAATTGACAAAGAGACATGAATAAAATTGATGATTACAAAATATAATGTAATCAATGAGAAAGTTAAATTTACTTCTATTGATGTAGTTTTATATACTCTATCAACCAAACCAACAAAAAAGAAAAGGCCTAATCATGATAAAAATTTAGGTATATGGTCACTATATTTAGATGGAACACACTCCAAGCAAGGAATCAAGGCTAGTATTGTTCTCATTGGTCCTAATGGTAAGAGACATGTTACAAATTATATATTTTAGTTTTCTTTTACTAATAATATGGTATAATATGAAGCCTTAATCTTAGGTTTGGATTTTGTAATAGAGTTTGATGTCCATCAATTAAGATTTTTTAGTGAATTTGAATTGGTCATCAACTAAGTACATAACAAATTTTAGTGCAATATTTCCTATTTAAATAAATAAAAATATTGAGCTTAGGAATTGATTGAGTCTTTTAATTATTTATATATTTTAGTCATCCCTAGAGTAGAAAACACTATAGCAGATTCATTAGTTGTCTTAGTTTCTAAACTCACTCCATTATACAAAACTAATTTGCAATAATTTTTTAGTGAAATTAATTGCTTATCCTTTTATGCCTAATAATGTTAAACATTTCCAAGTTTTCACTGATGATAAAAAAATTCTTGATTTCTTATCTAACTCTAACACTTTTGATGCACAAGTAATCTATGAAGAATAAAGACTAAATTTTGAATAATAACAACATAATTTAGATCTAGTGCTTTAGTTGAAATATGACCATATTACAAAAGGCACATTATCACTTGAGATAATTTTTGACTTGGATAATATAGTATATAAATTATAAAAATATCCTTGGCTTAGTAAAGATTCATGAATTCTCAACATGGGAACTCTAGACAATCCTAAAAACATGGTGGTTATACCTAAATGTAACAATGAAGAGATGCAAACATTAAATAAGATGTTTATGCACTATGAAGATGTCATATCATGGACCTATAATGAATTAAAGGTATTCAACCATAACATTCCCTTGAATCCTAATGAGAGACCCTTTATACAACATCAAAGATCACTAAATATAGTCTTAGAAGCACTCATATTAAAAGAATTCTAGAAGATATTATAAATTGGTACTAGCTTCCTAGTGTGTCATTCAACATGTGTGGAAAACCAAGTACCTATGATGAATAAAAAAGGATAAATCCATCTTTGTGTAGATTTAAAAAATCTCAATCATACATCAAACAAATATAATATCCCTTTCCTTCACTCAATGAGTTCAAACAATAAGTTATCAGGTCTAAGATGATGTCATTTCTATATGGATTCTTTGATTACAGTCATTTATTAGTAGATATAATAGATAGATACAAAATAACATTCACCACCAAGTGGGGAAACTACACCTACAATAAAATGTCATTTAATTTTCTCAATATTTGTGCCACGTTCTAACAATCTATGGAAGTTACTTTCAAAAGCTTAATCATTAAGTCCATAATAGTATACATGGATGACTTGACTATGTTTCTTAAATGTAGATCAGATCACTTGAGTCATCTAGATAAAGTCTTTCAATTTTGTAAAAGGTTTGGAATATTACTTAACCCCAAAAAAACGTCTTTTTTGCAACACAAGGTAAGCTTTTAGGCCACATTATCACCAAATAAGGTATGCCAATTAATCCAGACCAAGCTAGTGTCATTTCTAAAATTTAGCTACCAAATAGTAGGAAATAGCTGAAATCAATTTTGTACAAAATTTTATTTCTAGTTTCATTGAGATAACAAAACCTCTGAATGTCATGTTAAAATAGGGAGCTAAGTAAGATTGGAATGTTTCTTCTAAGAAGACATTTCAAGAGATTGAAAATGTAATTATGCAAGCTCTTATGTTGGTGAGGCCATATTATGTTAATGATCTCTATCTCTACTCTTTTTCCTATAATCACATGATTTTAGTTGTTTTAACAAAACAATTTGAAGATAAAGAGCACCCCATAACCTTTATGAGAAAATATTTAAAATAGGTTGAACTGAAGAACCCTATAATAGATAAACAAGCTTATGCATTATTAAAGGCAATTAAAAGGTTTCATCATTACATATTGTACAATAAAGTACACACCATAGTCCCAAATCATGTAGTCAAGTAAATTCTAGGATATAATGAGTTTTGTGAAAGAAGAGGACATTGGGTTACCAAGATTTAAGAATATGACATCTAAGTGAAACCTATAAAAGTTTATCTTAGCATATCCATTGTAAACTTTGGTTAGTTTGAAGTTTAATTTTGTCTGTGGTATGATTCAATTGTCCATTATTTGCTTTATGGAAATCCACCAACTGATTTTGATATAACATAGAGAAGATGAAGTTTTAATGCTATATGTTTCAAAGAGAAGTTTTGTACCACATAAATCATCAGGGGATTTACTTGAGTTGGTTTTTCAATAAAGAAGCATGAGAGGTGAATTTATTTCATGATAATCTAGGAAGTAGTGATTATTCCATTAATGTGACAACACACATGATTATCAGAATTGGATACTATGGTCCAACATTATTCAAGGATTCTTATGCACTTTTAAGGACTTATCATTCATGATAGATCTTTGCTAAAAGAGAGATTCATGTTCCCATGTTGTTGAAACTAGAGATTGAGTAACCTCCATTTTCTTAATGGTGGTTAGACTTTATTGGATTCATAAATCATAACTCATTAGTTATTCATAAGTTAATTCTCACCACCACTGACTATTGTAGGAGATGGGCTAAAGATAAATCAATAAGGAATAGTATAACTAAATAAGTTTTTTCATTTCTAGAATAATTTACTATAACTCAATTTGGGATTCCTCTATCACTTATTTGGGACAATGAACTTTTCTTCCCATCAACTAAATTTATGAAGTGGGCTTACCTTAATGGAATTACACTAAAATTCTCCTCAAACTATTATCCCCAGGGTAATGGTTTTGTAGAGTAAAATAACAAGAATTTGTTGAATTCCATAAGGAAATCAATTGACTATAACCCATGTAATTGGTATGTGCTACTCAAATACACCCTATAGACTAATAGAATAAGGCATAAATAGAGCTTGGATATTTCCCATTTATTACTTTTTTAATAGAGTAGAGCTAATTTTCCCAATGCATCTCAAGGATCCCATTTATCAGTTCATATAAGAATACATGCAAGTAGATCTAAGAAGTCACTCTAGATTGTTGGACCTAATCCAATTAGAAGATAGACATGATGAAGCTTTACAAATTTATAGTAAATATTAAGTTGATGTGAGATATGGTTCAAATTGGAATCATAATTGATATCCTTACATGTTTAATACTTGGTCTTGTTATTGGATAAATCCCATGATAGAAAGTGTCAGCATGTTAAGTTCAGTCATTTGTGGATTGGCCCTTATGAAGTATCTAATATTTTGGGATATAATGTGTATAAATTGATAGATCTCCAAGGAAAGGGAATACCACTACTATTTAATGGATATTACTTGAAGCATTAATTCATGGATACTCCATGTAAAATCATGTCCAAGTGAAAATGTTGAGGCTCCTATGTATATATATTTTGCATATAGTTTTTTTTCATATCTAATGTTTTTTTTGCTTTTTTCATAGCAAGGGTCCATCTATTTATATAACTGGAATAATGCCTTGTTCCAATATTGTCATGTCATCAACATTTAATAGGAAATGACACATATGGAAGGTGATTTGTTATCATGGATATAAGCACATGTAATTGGGAATGATCCAAAAATATGTGAACTAAATTTCATCATTTTGGAATGTGAAGATGATGTTTCTATTATTGTGTGTACCAATAATTATCTAGTGGGGAATGTTTCAAGTCGACAAGGTTAAAGTGGCAGTTCGTAGTGCATTGGGGAGCGTAATCCTTTCATCAAGGAGGTTGTTATACTATAGAAGTTGTGACATGAATATATTAGTCTTATATTCTTTCTTTTTAATGTGCTATCATAAGTAATTGGGATCTAATTAGTTATCATTTAATGTTTTTATCAAGATTAGTTAATATTAGTTGTGCATCATAGTCAATTAGCTGACTATGATTGTTTGTATAAGTATCAGTACTTGTCCATCTTAAAGGTTGACATATTTGAGTACCAAAACACTATTGATATTAAGACAGGATTTCACCTACCTTTCCTCATTGTATTATCTTGATTGTATACCAAAAATCTTGATATGAGAAGTAATCTATGTAAAGAATTTTGTATGTTGTTGGTGTGTAAATGGATATATAATTAGGAAGGGTAGTATTTGATTTAATTGAATTGAGATATTATTCTATTTATTTTGAGGCTTACATTAGTAATGGTGTACAAATAGCTATAGGTTTGTGTAATGTATTTCTTTAAATATAGTTCTAGATTTAATATTCACATAATTTTCCTTTGAGTCTTACTCGTTGTGGTGTTCTATTTTGTGTAGTAGCTAGACATGATTCCCAATGATTTGATTGTGTAATGCCCAAAATTCACTCCTAAAATAAACCTATAAAAACACTAACAATTTTTTCAAACTACTAAGACTATATTATTCGCATAACTAGGCTAGGTCCATATGCCACTAAGATAAACTAGTTTCATTTTACCACCAAGGTTTTCCAAATAATAATATAATCAATTAAACATTGTAAACCTAGTTACTTAAAACATCTCATTAAAAAATTAATAAATTTCAAAATACTTTAAAGAAATATATTTTTATTTTAATAATTTTAATCCAGTTAATACTTAATTGATATCACCACCAAAATAATAAATTTAATTAATCCTTAGTTAATGCATTTCAACAACCAATAAATAAATTTAATAATTTAAAATTAATTAAATATATTTTGATAGACATTAAATAAATGTCCAACAAACTAAATTAAATGACTCATTGTAATAGCTTAGGTGAGAAATAATTAACCTTTAAGTTATCTAATTTATCCAATTCACTTTTAAGCTGTCCTTATATAATAATTTAATAAAGTCTTATCTTTAAAAATTCTAAAAAATAAAAACTAAATGAGACTTGTATGATTCAATTAACTATTTATCTAAAATTCCATAGCAAGATAATTCATTAAAAGACAAAATTCAAATTCAAAAAGGTTCCCACTTGTAAGTGGTAGATTAAATCATAGTCTTTAAATTAAATGAATATGAAACATGTGATTTAGGTATTTAAAATGTTTCTCTAGATTTACTTATGGACATTATAAAATTTATTTCTCAAACCCATTTCTCATTTTTTCTTTGTTTTCTCTCACAAGTTGTAGGTTCAATCTATGAAGGAGGAAGCTCAAGATCAAAATCCACTCCAATATAAAGATCATATTATTTGTATATATACATTCAATGTGTATATATAGATAATTTAGATTTAATGGATATAAATAATGTAATTGTATTTATTATTATTTTTTGTAATAAAATAAAACTAGAATATGTAAATTCTCTTTTATTTTTTGATATGTTAAACTTTATGTATATACATATTTATCTTAATACAATATCTAAAAATATTATTTAAACTATAAAACCCTAGATGTTGTGTGTATATTAATACACACAACAATTATTATTTTTTATTAATAATCCTCTAAAATTGGTCGACCCTTAGTCTTCAGCCTTAGTGTCGATAGAGGGTTGATGGCTTTAGCCCTTGTCTAGGGGGGTGGGTTAGTTGGCTAGCCAAACCCTTTCCCCTCCCATATTTTGGAAGGATGGGGGTTGGATCAACTATTTCCCCTCTTGTTGAGGTTAAAATACCCCCATTTATAAAAAATGGGGACTCTTATTTTAAATTGTGCAAATTTATACCTTAAAATTAAAAATTCACTTGATCAGAGTACCACTAGCATGTTTGCACATTATTTTTATTTGAAAATCATCCAAACCCAGTTCTTATTTGGATTGATTGGCATGTTTTTAAGTGATCATTGATTTCCCCCTTCTAATTTTACAAATGATTTTTTTTTTGTGTTTCTATATTGTAGGTTTAATGAAATGTCATTTGGGAATGAACATGCTTAGGGTTTTATGCTTCAATGTTAAATTGATCTTTTATTAACCTTCGATTTGTCAAATATTAATTGAATCTATTTTAAGTCATGATTAAAAAATTAGTCTAATGTTTTAACCTAGGTCGATTTTGAACTAAATTAAAATATACATGGGAATAATTATTTATGCCACGGACTTAGTTTAATTTTTATCCTAAGACTTAGTCATGTTTTTCAACATGACCAAGCCTTAGTCTAAACATCTTATGCTTGGTCTATTCATGCCCTGTGACCCCTTAGTCTATTTTATTATTAGCATGGTCTATCTAATCACATGGTCCCTTTCATTATGTTCTAACTTAACCTAAATCCTTATCCTAAAGTTTTAATTGCATTTATTAATACAATGAAAACCTTAGGCTAAATATTATGCCATGTATTTTATCATTCGTGGGGTCCCCTTTATTAAGTTATAAACTTAGCTTAAAATTTAATCTTAAGGTTTTCATTTGTGTTTATTAATATGAATAAAAACCTTAGTCTTAAGACTTTATCCTAAGTTCCATGTGTTTCTCAAACCTAACTTAAACATTTTTATAAACTACAGGATTAATGGTACATATTTGTTCAAGAAAGATTGATCTAATGGTGCAAGTTAAGTCAAGACTTCAATGGAACCTAAATACAAGTGAGAAGGCAACAAGTGTTTCCATCATAGGAACCCTACCAAAGTTATGATGCTATATAGTAAAAGATGATCTGATGGAGTGTATTGATCTAGTTGAATAAGATCCTACAGTCTATAGTGAAAGTTAAAAAGTCAAGGCATAATGAGCAAATGTGGAAATGACAAATGATAAAACCAAAAGTCACAAATTAAAACACAAACATCTTTCAAAGATCAATGATAGATAGACTAATGTACACAATCCAATCAATGACATGTGGATCAAAGAATATGATCCAATCATTCAATATTGATAGAGTGCATTCATCTTAGCAAAGATGATCCGATGGTGTAAGATCAACATTTAAATTTCAATAAAGCCAAAACCAATGTGGTAGTGACAAGTGTCATGACCACAAGGAATATAAAAAAATAGCCAATGGCATTTGTTTCTCAAATCAAGATCAATAAATCATGTTGATCTATACAAATAGATCCAATGGTGCAAAACAAATCAAAATTTTCAAAGGACCTAGAACCAATAAAATATGTACATGTGTCCAAAAGTGATAAATGGTCATATTTTAAATATTAATGAGAAGGATGCCATGGTGATGCCACATCAAATCCATGTAATTAGAATATGTCAAATTCAATATTTTTTGAACCTGGGAAAATTCAAAGGTATAAATGCTTGATCCAAAAAAAATCTAATTCACAAATTCACATTGTTCAAACTTGTTGACCACCATTAAAATTCTATAAAAACCTTTGTAAAAGCCATAAGCACATACATAAGCCCTAGTTAGACCCTATGATCATCATAATCAAGCAAGGGAAAATTAGATTCATTAGATATTTGTCAATGATGGGTCCAAGGTGACCAAGGATATTGATGAGGTGTCATGTGTGCTAGAATGATAATGACAAAGTGTGTTTCAATGTGAATTAGAGTTCTTCTATGGTTCTTCAATGGTTGCCTTACGGAGGTAATTATTGGATGATATTCATGGTATGTAAATGTTGTAGACACCTTATGGGATGTTATGATTTCTTTTAGTGCTTGTGGAAGTGAAAGGAATTAATTAGAGTAGTCATATGAAGGTCTAGGTTCAAGTAGTCATCTTGATAAATAAGGCTGAGTGTGAAGATTGATGACATTAACATTCACATGTGTCAATATTCAATAGCATATTGATAAATGTATTGATTCCCATATGATAAGAGATCACTTGGTCCATGTTTAAATTCATGAGTATATGTGTGGTAAAATTTATTAAGGTGCAAAGTTGGCTTCTCAGATAGAGTTCACTAAGTTCCCATTCTTAGCCAATTTTATGATATCAAAGATATATGGTGAGTTATTAATATTAATAGATAAGGATATAATTTCAAGTGTTATAATTATTAGATAGAGATCAATGGTGATCACAAAGTTTATTAGTCAAAGATCCTAAGAATGAATGTGATGAAGACATGTGTCACATTCATAGATTTTGAGTAGCAGATCAAGATTGATGGAGTAAATTAAACCATAAAGAGGAAGATCAATGGTGTGAATTAGTAAATAATTCAACATAATTTTTAGCAGGCATATGGGGATGCCAAGTGGTGTAAGTTCATTGGAAATTGATTGTAGGGTATGTAGAGGACACGTAGGGCTATCGAATGGCTTGATCTTGGAAACAAGGATCTAAGATCAATGTGAGTGATGAAATTTAAATTTAGGAATATTGAAATGATATTTATGGATTGTTTTTTATCAATATATTATAGGACACAAGATGAATACATGTGTTTACAAATGATTTTTCATTAACTAGTGACCGTTGGCATTTGTATTAGCAAAAGGATAAACCATTGCTCAATATTTTGCTTATATATTTTGATATAAGATGAATTTTTTAATGGTGTAAAATTAAAACTTGAATATAAATTCAAGTCACATATATAAAAATTGTTTATAAGGTTTGATTATTTGTATAGTCAAATATATTGAGCTCTAAAGTTGACTATGTGTTTGACCATGTTCTACAAGTAACCTGAGAAGGATAACTAAAGATTTCTTTATGGTATTTTGATGTCTCAAGATGAGATAATTATTTAAGAGTGTTATATAATATATTATTACCATCTATGTGGATTATTTAGGTTTTACCAATCCATATTATGTATAAATAAAGGCTTAGAAATTGACTATGTTTATTGAATACACTGGCAGTTTGAGTGACCATCTTGCAGAGGTAAGTTGAAGGTGTTTTGAGAAAAGTTGAGTAAAAAAATGAATAAAAATATGTTAAAAATCTATAAAACGTTTATGATAAGTTACTGGATATCTTATGTTTCCCATATTCAATTTTGAATAGTCAAAATAACTTAACTATGTTTTAACTGTATATAACCAGTTTGAGTGGTCATTTTGAGAAAGTCATTTTGAGTGATTAGAGCCTATGTTAGAATGTATAAATAACATGGAGGTGTTTTATAGGTCATAAATGTTTCACCCATGTTATATAATTATATGCCTATGCAAAATATTTGAGATGTTTCTTCATAAGTTTGAGATTGTGTATAAAGTCCTGAAGAGCAAGGAGACCTAATTGGTCGATTCAAGTGTTGAGTTGGTGTTCCAAGTGGAATGGACCCATGAGGGAGTTATAAAGAGTCTATTGGAGATATTTTTGATGTGTTTTAACATTTTGTATAAGTTAAAAGTGGCTCAAGGAGTTAAATTTGTGAAGTATGAGTATGAAGGCCTAATTATTTTCGGTCTCACCCAGACCTAATGGTGGTTTGGGGATAATGAGGTATTATCCAACCTAAGGAGTGTATGTTTATTGCATATAACATGTATGAGGACATATTTAAAATGTATAACAAGTATGGTAATCATCTTGGCCAACCAAGATGGGTTATATCAAGAGAGTGGTATAAATATAAGGCATTATTAGCCTATGTTGAGGAGTGGTGCTAAACAATTGAGAGAGCCTTTAAAAGAGAAGGTACATGTCATTTAGTACCATAAGAGAATAAAGAGGATCATTCATTGTCATCTAATCAAGTTGATGCAAGAGGACACATACGCAATTGGACCTAATGTGCCTAGAAGAGGTAGGTTGAACAAGTGTGTAAATGAGAAAAATATTTGTGAATGTTGTGAGAGACATGTGGATGTCATGATAGGCATATCAGAGTGTGGATTGCATGTATGACCTTGTGGTCATAATTTTAATGTTTAATTTATAGGTTTGATTCATGAGAACAAGTGAAGGTGTATAGATTGATCCAAAAGGTGATTTTGGATGCCTTACTTGTGTGTGAAGGTTTTAATGAGTGAAGAGGATTGAAGGAGGTATTTTTTTAGGGTTTCTCCATTAGATTGAGAAGCAATCAGAGTTATAAAGTTATTAATTTCATATATGTTGCGTTGGTTCTCAACATCTTAAGAAATTTGGTGCTTGTCATCTTTAGGGGTTGATGATCCTTGTGAAGTGGGTGATTCACTAAAGTCTCATGTTAGTAATCATATTATAAGACAAGTATTCCATGTGTTTGTTGGATTGAGAGTGGGATTTCTCCCACAGGAAGGTTTCTCATATAGATCTTGTATTATCTTAATTATCTTTCATGATCATTTTTATGAGTGGGTTATTTTCTTCTTGATTACTTATTGTATATGACTAAGAGTTTAAAGGATTTAGATTAAAGTTTTAAAATATATTGATTCATTGATTCACCCCCCCCATATCAGTGATTATACCTATAATAATTGGTATCAGAGTATGACCATTTATACAAGTTTAACCACTTGAAGGTAATCTTAGTTACAATGATAAGTTCTCAAATTTTCTCTATTAAGTAATCTCCATTGCTCAATAGATATAATTACAATTTTCAAAGTGTAAGAATGAAGACCTACATCATGTCCTTGGGGTTTGATACTTGGTAATCTATTTTGGATCGTTATTCCATGCCACCTACTCCTATAACTAGTGCTACAAATAGGAAGCTAAGTGAGAAAAATTTCAAGGTTATTAATGCTATAATTTTTGGTCTTTCAAAGGTTGAGTTCACCAAGGTAATCTATTTCAAGTCTACCAAGGAGATTTGAGACAAATTGCAACTCATCTATGAAGGAGATTCAAAATTCAAGTTGTCTAAACTACAAACCTACTGAAGACAATTTGAAAGTCTCAAAATGAAGGAAGAGGATATTGTGTCTTCATATATTATAAGAATTCATGAGGTAGTGAGCATGATCAAAGGCATGGGAGAGGTTATTGAAGAAGGCACTATAGTGCAAAAGGTATTAAGGTCTCTCACTTTCAAATTTGATTCAAAAGTTTTCGCTATTGAATAAAGTCATGATCTCACAAAAATGAAGATGGATGAATCTCATGACATTATTTTTACCTATGATATGAGAGTTAATAATGATAAACCACCAAATAAAGATGTAACTTTTAATGTAGAAAAGAAGATAAAGAAGTATTGACCAAATTTGACCCTGTAAATCAAATTGGGACCCCTATATGTAAAAAACTATTTTCTAGGTGTTTTAGGGGTATAATATTATGTCATAAGGTGTATTATAGGTCATTTCATGTCACATTAATCTTGGTTCTAGTCTTTTTAAATATTTGTCTTTTTTAGTCATTTTGGGGGTCAAAATAGAGCATTAAATGACTTGTATAGCCTCCTTGGGAATTTAAAGGTACCAAGGGGTGATTTCACATGATATGTGTCTGATTATTCCTTAATTAATTATTTTTAACTAAAAAGTGGTAGGTTTCTCAGAAGAAAAAGTAGTTTTCTTAGAAAAGAGAAGAGTTTGGAACGTGTACAACCCCTAAGGGAGTGTGACATGTGGAATAAGTTTTTGATATGACTCTTCAGCTTCCTTGGACCCATTTTCATGATTTAAGTACTCTATAATTATCAAAATTGAGCTAAAATTATTATACTCCTTCACCCTTCCATGCATACAAAACCAGTCAGTAGGTTTGTACTTGGTATATCCATTAGGGGAGGTTTCAAAAAAATTACTCTTGGGGGTGTATTCTACCCTTAGTCAAATTCCAATTTATGTTTGGTTGTAGAATAATGGTGACCTATGCTTTATGAACCATTCTTAATAAGTTGACCTATCCCATTTACTTGCTAATATGTGCACCCTATAGGTTTTATCTTGTTTGGATTGATTCCAGATGATGTTTAATATCTCCCCTAAAGTTTCCCTTTTTTGTTTTATCATTTCAAATTTTTTTGATGGGCCAAGTATCTCAGGTTGTAAGAGAAGACACTTTCTATGTTGTAGGCAATTTCACACCAGTTACAACACCTTCATATCTTTGTAATGGTGTCAAAGGATGGTGATGGTTTGTTTTCATGTTTAAATTTTATTTTCATTTCATTATAATTTCATCTTCCAAATCAATCTTCATGGAATCATAGTCATATACAATATATATAGTTAGGTAGCCACGAATGTACATCTTCAAGAACCTCTTGGAAGGATATCACATTGGAATAGAGGTTTTGAGACTTATTTCAATACCTTGATGGTGATAAACATCCATTTTAATAATTCATAAAATAGATCAGTTCTATTAATGAGACCATTCACTATAAACATGACTCCATTTCTTCTCACTGCATTTATGCCACTCAAAATGTCTACTTACATGTGTCTTCATGGAAACCTAACTATGTTGCAAAGGAGTATTTAAATTTATCAAGGTTATTGATAGTGTTAAGATTCTATATAAAATATTTTAGAAGATTAAAAATCTCATAAAATGTCAAAATAACACTCATTTTCTACAGTAAACACCCACTACTTGTACATTGGAATAACCACCTATAGGTGGTACCACAGAGAATTGAGGAGTTATTTTGAGGAATTGAAACAAGTGATGGAATAATTCTTGAAGTCTTGATGTGTTAAGTGTATCATGGTAGACATTTTTGAAGTTTATATTGGAAAACATAATGGATAATCATGCTCAAAGATTCAAATGGCTATATTCAAGGATCAAATCCCTAAAAGAAAATAGATCCCCTTATCATTTTGTTGATATATTATAGCATGGCTATCAATAATTTTGAGGGATATTAATGGTCAAGAATTTTAGTTTATATTAAATATAATATATTTGTAAAATATGGAATCAATAATATTAGTGGATAATGGTTGTTGGGAAGCACAAAGTTACACTTTCATGCTCTTAAAATAGGTAGTGAAACCTATAGGATTTGAAACTCCAAAGGGACTCTTCACCTAAGGTTGTAGTTTGGGACCTTGTCTCCATGGTTTTAAGGTTATATATGATTTAATATAAATTTTTTGATGTAAGTATAATTTTATGGGATGATATACATTATTTTATATTCTATATACACCTACAGGTGTCCCTCCTTTTGAAAATCACTCACCTACAATAGACCTTAGCTTCTACACCATCCATAGAAAATACTTAAGCAAGGAAACACCTAAATTAGTCTATGGAAGATGATTAAAATTGGATAAAAGGATACAAGGGTGTTTTTTATCCTATCAAATAATGAATCTTCACCTACAGGATTATACTTGTCACAACATAGTTGAATGTGTTTGATTGTATGCAACAGTGAGCTAATGAGTAATGTTGTGATGTTTGTATTACACAAACACTAATAAAAAAAGTAAAAATAGATGTTTAATGAGTATATAATATTATATTTAAACCTATGAATATTTATTTTAAGATAAACCATGTAAATAACCTATAGGTATAGTGTCTTGAAACTAACATATTTAGGAAATTGTACTTAGTCCTAACTAAGTAGAGAGTATGTAGGGGTACATGAAAGGTTAGAGTGATGAATGAATAATAGAATCATTTAATTATGATAATAATATTATAATTATACCATAATTATTTTTATAAAACATATAAATGTATCTAATGATGAATCATACATTTTACATCCCATACCATGCACACAGTCTATCATAATAGGGGTCTATCTTGGGTCATTGATGATTTGAGAGGTCAAATGACCTAACCAAGAGATAAAATTTGGTATATATAATATAAAATACTATAATAATATCTTCCAACATCCATGTTTTTTATTAAATATGGGAACTACCCTCTACTTTGTCTCAGATAGAGGGTACTTCCCTTTATACACAAAATGGTAGGTATTAGAAAGTAGGGATGAAAGGTGAACCAAAATTTGATTAGAAATTATAAGAAGGTAGGGGAAGATTAATTAAATAAAAACCAAAATGATAAATAGACCATATAAGTAGGGATCCCATCTTGGATTTCTAAACCCTCAAAGTTGCAGACAGACCTATTAGGCATGTTTAGGCCTAGAGCCCAATTAGAGGTCCAATTCCACTTCCAGCCCTGAGTGAGATTTTTGACCTATTAGATCATGTTTATAGGATGTATTTACATTTTTATGATCTATTATTATGTATTTAAAGACATGAAAAAGTCATTTTTAGACTTTAGGATACATTAGGCATGTGTAAATGAGAAAACAAGCTCGATGGGAGAGGTTTGGTTGGTCATATCTATTTATATTCTCTTCATGGGAGCCAAAGAATATTGGAAAAGTTAAATGGGATATTTAAGATCATTATTTTGGAATTTTTTTTCAATTCCAATGTTGAAGCTTTATGAACAAAGCTTAAGGGCAAAAATGGCCTAAAACCCTTGTAAACCCTGAATAAGGACCTGATCGAGGAAATGAAGATGGTGAGTTATCCAAATTCAATAGAATGAACATGAAATTTATTTAAAATTTTATAATACTCTATAAAACTCCTCCCCATCCTTTTGGACTGTATGGATGGATTAAAAAATAGGTTATTTTTTATAGTTTTGTGTATTGTCCAAGTTCTAAGAGGTTTTAAGAGATGAAATAAACTTTGGAAGGAATATTAAAACTTAATTTAAATCCCCATTTCAATTTAATGCCTTGTAAAAACTATTAAGTGTTCATACAAGAGACCTCATCTTAGTCAGTCAAAACTAGCATAGTGAGCATGATAGTGAGAAGGGTGAGAATTTCTAGTGAATGCATTTTTAAGGTCTAATTGATAAATTTAAGTCCATATAGGGTATTATAAATTATCATCAACTCCCTTTCATGGATTTTTATGGGAAACTAAAGACAATTTTGAGGCCAAGTGTTAAGGGTGACTGGAAAAGAAGTTTATTTGATTGTAGGCAATGATTGCTCATTTCTAGAAGATTCCAAGTGATTAAGAATGCAACCAATACATGAAGAAGCATGTCTACAACCCTTACCTCTCTATCCAATAATTATACCTATTATTATTAATTTTTTGGATATTCAAGTAGGGATGAATGATGAAGGTAGTTTCCTTGTGCAAAATGAGAACTCCTACGCCATATTTCAAGATTTTCATGATTTGAAGTGACACTTGTGCTTCAAAAATTTGTATGATCAGTTCTACAATCCCTTCTCATGAAAATTTAACCCATTTTATTAGATTAACAAGTGTCCTTGTGACCTTTTGAATTCTCTCTTCTCTTCTCTCTCAAGTTTTATAAGAACTAGCCATTTTGGCCTTTGTAAAATATGCTTCACCTGAGTATGGTAAAGCCCTAATCATTTGTATACCATGGATCAATAAATACTACTGATTATTACCTCTTATATGATTATTAATAATGTTTTCACTTGAGTTATTTATATTTCTTAGTGATGGCTTGTGTTTCATTAGTATTATTGTCTCATTCTCTCACCTGTTTGTAGTTTGAAAGCTTCTTATTGTAGGTCATGTGAAGTGTTCTATGAAATGTCAAGGTTGAGTGAGTTAGTCTACTAAAACATTGTCATTATAGTCTTCTTGTCTATTCTTCCTAGCCTAAACATTCATCACAACCTCATAATGAAATACTGATGTGATAAGATTCAGATTAGAGAAGTACATGTTTATTTACTCTCTTGGTCTCATGTGTGACATGCAGCTGGTTGGTAGTCATCAATAAATTTAGTGTATCACCACATTTATGATAATTTACTTTCAATTTTCTCTCCCTTTTCTCTTGAAATCATAGGTGTAGTAGTGATCCAAAAGTGGTATATCAAGGGAGTTATCCCCATCTAAAGATTGACTTCATTCATAGGCTCACCCATATCTTAGAGTTTTTTCAATTGTGCCATTCAGATGAGGGGAGTTGAGACATCTTATCAAAGGGTGAAAATACAAGTGAAAATAGATTTTTTCATGCCCAATGGGAATCTTAGTTCAATAATTTGAAATATTTTTTCTGTTATCTTTTAACACATCAACCTTTAGAGGCATATATATAAATATCAATGTTGACTCGAAGATTACATAATCTAGTCAAGTAGCCCATTTATTCCTTTTGAATATTTTTGATAATCATTCCTTGCGTTATTGCCTCCTAATGAATTTCTATTGCTGACTTTAGTTTTGAGTATTATTTTAAACAAGTTGGTGAGGTTTATCAAGATTGTGGCATTCCCTATCAGCCTTGTCATTATCCTTACTAGATCTAATATGAACCTTATTAACCTTGTCATGAAGTGTATCAGCCCTATAAATAGCCTTCTCAATATCTTGTTCCTCCTAGTCAACCTAGTCACTTCTCTAATCAGTCTATTTCCACTTTCAAGAAAACTCTCTTAGGCTATGAGAGGTATATGATAGATCTTAACACAAAAAGGGGACATGGTCTAGATGTTCCTAGTCATCTTATTCATAGGGTGAGAGATGCATTAGAGTTGGTTAAGAGAGAGTGGGTACTTATTGAGAGAGCAAATTGACAAAGGCTTACAAGTGAGATGTTAGATGTGAGTGACTTTGTTTCATCCTTAGAGGATAAGCTAAGAATTCATGAGGGAAAACCTCACCAAACCTATCAACCCCCATATCCACTTTCCCAAGATTTATATTAGTCCTACATGATTCCTAATCATGAACCCAATCAAGCTTATCAAATTCATCATTTTCCCAATCAGCTCAAAGAGAGAGTTGGAAAGATAAACCTTATTTTAAAAGTAAACCTTGATAGGTATATTGAGTTATCTAATAATAAAATGAATCAGTCCATCTCATTATCAAAATAAGTGTAATATAATCCCTCATTTTCCTCTCCCATCCCATCCCCATCTCAAGAAGAGACTTCTAGATATGAATTCCCCTGTTGGAGATAAGGTGGTAAATCCAAGCCTAATAATATTCAAAGTTTCTTAAACACTTCATCCACTCCTAAAATTGCATTAAAAACTTAATAAGAGACTCCTAATCCTAATATACTATGATTTAATAATGTAGTGGAATCATGGGGAAATAAAGAGGATGGAAGCCTTGATAAAGAGTGTGAAGTTGAGAAAGAGCTTGATCCTATGCAAGTCCCTCACACCCTTCCTCAAGAGATCTCTTGTTTTCCATGTCATCCCTCTTTTACTCATTATCCTCATGAATATTCTTATTGAATTCAAGAGATAATTTTCCAAGAGAACCTATCCAAGAAAATTGAAGAGTTAGAGTTGAGAATGAAATTGTTGAGTCAAGGTGTGAAGGAATGTTTAGAGCCAAAAAATGATCCTATGCTTGAACATACCCCATCTAACCTTCTTAAAGAGAGTCCTAAAGATAAATAAAATTTAAATGAATAAATTATAAAATGGAATGAATAAAACCAATATATTTTATCCCAAGTTCTACCTCCCCTTCCTCAAAAACTCTCAAAAGGATCCCCTACAATTGATTCTCAATCTGATGTTGAAATCTATGTGCCACCTCTACCAACTAGTTCATCTTGTCCTCACCCAATCACCATTTTCCTTGATGGACCTATGGTATGGTAATATAAATAGGAATATTTGGTTGATAAAAATTCAAAACTCTTGCTTGAATAAAATACAACTCCTTGGTAGCCTCATTGGGTTAAGTCACCTGATTTCAAGATGCCTAGTCTAGGCATCACCAAGAAGGAGAAGGAGATTGAAGATATTGAAACCTTTGAGAATAAAATTTAGGTTATGATAATTTAGATACAACTTGATATCCCTCAAGAGGTCCTAAATTCTAAGGAATAGGTTATTCCTTTTATTGAGTATTCTTATTGTGTTGATAATGAGGAATGACTTCTTTGTGTCAAAGAAGAAATCTTGGATGAATTCTTTTTGGATTATAAAGAAGAGAATGAAAGATATTCTCTTATTTTTCCCATTCATGATGTTGATCAAAGAGAATATGAGTACTTTTGGCCATATTTTGAAAGAATTTACAATGAGTTTGAGTCTCTTAAGGGGTCTATAACTTCCTTGGAGCTAATTGCAAGTGATGGTAAGTAATATGTCATTTTTCAAAATGTCATAAATGAGAAAGATAAAAGTTAACCTCATCCTTTTAAGGTCAAAAAAAATTATATTGGACTCAATATTACAAGGAACAATAAACTCTCCTCTTGAAATCATGCCTACAAAAAAGATGTAAGTTGATCATGAGATGAAGAGTGTGCAACAATATGAAGTATGTGTACAAGGCCAAAAGGAATAAATTTACATTTGAGACCTATTTGAATATGGTATAATTGAGATAATAACAAGTGAAGTTCCAATAAATAGGTCTTATCTATCAAGTATCCAATCCAAAGAGTAACATGATTAGCACTATGATTCATCTCATGAAGAAGGTGATGCAAAAAACTTTCCTTTTGATCCTAGAAAGGGATGTATGCTTAAGTTTCAGTTGTACTTAGTGGTTTTTTTTTATTTCCATAAGTTCTTTGAGCACGTGTTTATGTGTGTCTTGTTGGTTTATTTGCTTGGTTTTGTGTGTGTCCTTTATTTTATGTGGTCAATGTAGTCAATTGGTCTTGTCTTGATAAAATCTTATTGTAAATTGTCAAAGTCCTCTTATTATATTATATACTTCAAATGACTCCCTAATCCCAATATATTGATAAGGCTACTGATCCTTAGCATAGTAGGTATCCTACCCCTATGAGTCACCAATTTGTTGACCAAATTTGACCCTAAAGGTAAAATTGTGAACCTTATAGGTAGAAACTTGTGTTTAGGTGTTTTATGCATATAATATTATGTAATAAGGTGTATTATATATCATTTCATGTCACATTAGCCTTGGTGTTCGTCATTTTAAATATTTATGTCTTTTTCAATCATTTCGGGGGTCAAAATAGAGCATTAAATGACTTTTATGGACTCCTTGAGAAATTTAAAGGTTTCAATGGGTTATTTCATGTTCCATGTGTCCTATTATGCCTTAATAAACTATTTATAACTGAAAAGTGGTAGGTTCCTCAAAATAAAGAGCAATTTTCTTGGAAAAGGGAAGAGTTTGGCACTTGTACAGCCCATAAGGGAGTGTGACACATGGGAGAAGGTTTTGAGATGAACATTAATCTTCCTCAAACCTATTTCCATGAATTAAGTACTATTTAAGTGTCAAAATTTATATAAAACCATTCTTCTCCTTTTTCACCCTTCCATGCACATAGAACTAGTTAGTAGGGTTGTACTTGGTATCACTAGTAGGGGAGGTTTAAAAAAATTGATCTTGGGGGTGTCTTATAAACTAATTTATATTACATTTTATATTTATTTGTAAAATAATTTTAACCCGTGCTTTATGAACCATTCTTAAGAAGTTGACCTATCTAAATCTCTTGCTAATCTGTGCACCCTGTAGATTTTGCTCTTGTTTAGACAAGTACATACAATATATATATATATATATATATATATATATATATATATTGGGATTGATTCTATATGATGTTTACTATCTCATATCATTTTACCCATATATTTTTTATCATTTTAAATTTTTTTATAGCTCAAGTATCTAAGGTTACAAGAGAAGACACTTTCTATGTTTCAGGCAGTTTCCCACCACTTCCAATGCCTTCATGTCTTGATAATGGTGTTAAATGATGGTGATGGTTTGTTTACATGTTTAAATGTTTTTTTAATTTCATTATAATTTCATCCTCCAAATCAAACTTCATGGAATTGTAGGCATATGCAACATATATAGTCAGGTAGCCATAAATGTACTTTTACAAGCACCTCTTGGAAGGATATAATGTTGGAATATAGGTTATGAGACTTCTTTAAATACCTTGATAGTGATAAAAATACATATTAATAATTGGTAAATATCTTATGTCTATTCATGAGACCATTCACTATACACATGACTCCATTTCTGCTCATTGCCTATATGTAACTCATAATGTCTACCTATAGGTGTCTTTACGTAAACCTAACCATGTTGAATAGGAGTATTTAAAATGATTAAGTTTATTGATAGTTAAAATATTATATATAAAATATTTGAGAAGATTATAAATCTCATAAAAGGTCAAAACAACACTCATTGTCTACAGTCAACACCCACTACCTATACATTGGAATAACCACCTATAGGTAGAAACATAGAGAGTTGAGGAGTTATTTTGAGGCATTCAAATAAGTGATGGAATAATTATTTAAGTCCTTATGTGTTATGTGTATCATGGTAGACATATTTGAAGGATATATTGGCAAATATATTGGATAACCATTCTCAAATATTCAAATGACTATATTCAGGGATCAAATCCCTAAAAGATGAAAATAGAGGTCCTTATCATTTTGTTGATATCTTATAATATGGATATCAATAGTTTTAAGGGATGTTAATGGTAAAACATTATATTTTATATGAAATATAATATATTTTAAATATATGGATTCAAAATTATTAGTGGATAATGGTTGTTAGGAAGCATAAAGTTACACTTTCATGCTCTAAAAATAGGCAGTCAAACCTATAGGATTTGAAACTCCAGAGGGACTCTTCACCCAAAGTTTTAGTTTGGGACCTTTCCTCCATGGTTGAAAGGTTATATATGGTTTAAAATAACAATTATGATTTAATTATAATTTTTGGGGATGATATATAGTGTTTTAGATTATATAGACACCTGCAAGTGTCCCTTCTTTTGAAAATCACTCACCTACAGTAGACCTTAGCTTCTACACCATCCATAGAAAAGACTTAAGCATAAATATATATATATATATATATATATATATATATATATATATATATATATATATTATTAAAATTGGATTAAATTATTAAATGGTGGTATTTATCCTATCAAATAACTAATCTTCACCTACAATATTATACTTGTCACAACACAGTTGACTATGTTTGATTGTATGCAATAGTGAGCTAATGAGTAATGTTGTGATGTTTGTATTGCATAAACACTAATAAAATGGGTTAAAAAATATATTTAATTACCCTATAAAATTATAATTAAACCTATTAACATTTATTTAAGATAAACCATGCAAATACCCTATAGGTACAGTGTCTTGAAACCAACATATTCAAGAAATTATACTCAGTCCTAACTAAGTAGAGAGTATGTAGGGGTACATGAAAGGTTGAACTGATTAATAAAGAATATAATACTTTAATTATGATAATAATATTATAATTACACCATAATTATTTGTATACAATAGATAAATTGATCCAATTATGCATCATATAGTCTGCATCCCATACCATGCACATAGTCTGTCATAACAGGGGTTTGCCTTAGGTCTCTAAGGATTTTAGGGGTCAAATGACATAAATAAGAGATAAAATTTTATAAAAATAATATCCAATACTATAATAATATATTATAACATCCATGTTTGTATGAAATAGAGGAACTACCCTATATTTTGTCTCAGACAGAGGGTACTTCTCTTTATGCACAAACTAGTAGGTTTTAGAAAATAGGGATGAATGTTGAACTAAAATTTTATTAAACCTTAAAATAATTTTTGGTAACCTTAATTAAATTAAAAAAAACATGATAAATATCACATAGAATTAGTGATCCCATCTTGGAGTTCTAGACCCTTAAAGTTGCAGATAGACCTATTAGGCATGGTTAGGCCTAGAGCCCAATTGGGGGTCCAACTTCATTTCCAGCCCCTAGTGATATTTATACCATATTTTATCATATTTATATTATTAATTTATATATTTTTTATCTATTAGGATGAATTTAATGACATGAAAAACTCATTTTTAGACTTTAGGACACATTAGGCCTGTGCAAATGAGAAAATAAGCTCTATAAGAGAGGTTTGGTTGCTCATATCTATTTGTATGTTATGTTTGGGAGCCCAATAATATTATAAAATTTAAATGGTGTCATTAACATCATTCATGTGTAATTGTTTTGAAATTCTAACTTCATAGCTTTATGAACAAAGCTTAAGGGCAAAAATGGCCTAAAACCCTTGTAAACCCTAAATAAGGACTTGATTGAGGAAATAAATATGGGGAGATATAAAAATGGTATAGATTGACCATTAAATTAATTTAAATTTTCCTAATACTCTCTAAATATCCTCCCCATTCTTTTGGATTGTACATAATTATATGGATGGAGTATAAAATAGGGTATTTTTATAGTTTTGTGTATTATGCAGGTTCCAAGAGGTTTCAAGAGATGAAATAAACTTTGGAAGGAATATTGAGACTTAATATAACTCCCCATGTCAATTTAATTCCTATTATAAACTATTAAGTTTTCCTATAGGATATCTCATCTCCGACAGTCAAAATTGGCATAGTGAGCATGATAGTGAGAAGAGTGAGAACTTCTAGTGGATGGATTTTTAAGGTATAACTAAGTAATATAAGGACATGAAGGGTATTTAAAATTTTAATACACTATATTTAATGTATTTTCATGGGAAAATAAATCAAATTTTGATTCCAAGTGTGAGGGGTGATTGGAAAAGGAGTTTCATTGACTACAAGCAGTGATGGCTCATTTCCAAAAGATTCCAAGTGATTAGGAATGCAAAAAATGCATGGATAAGAATTTATAAAACCCTTAAATATAATTACAATAATTATAATTTTACATATTTAGTTTTATGATGTTCAAATAGGGGTGAATTATGAAGGTAGTTTCCTTGTGCAAAATGATAACTCCTACGCCTCATTTCAAGAGGTTCATGACTTGAGGTGACACTTGTGCTTCTTGAATTTACATGATAAATTTCACATTCCATTTTCATGTACATGTAACTCATTTACTCATATTTACAAGTTTCCTTGTGACATTTAGACTTCTTTCTTCTCTTCTCTTCTATTCTCTTCTCTCTCTCAAGTTCTATAAGAACTAGCCATTTTGGCCTTTGTAAAATATATTCCACCTAAGTATGGAAAATACCTACTCATTTGAATATCATGGATCAATAAATACTAATAATTATTACCTTTTGTATGACTATTCATATTCTATTCACTTAAATTATTGATCTTGCTTAGTGATGACTTTTGTTTCCTCGGCATTATTGTCTCATTCTCTCACCTATTTATTGTTTAAAATCTTCTTATTGTAGTTCATGTGAAGTGTTCTATGAAGTTTCAATTTTTAGTGAGTTATTATATTCAAATATTTCCATTATATTCCTCCAATATATTCCTCCTATCCTAAACAATCATTTCAACCCCATAATGAAATACTGATGTGAGAAGATTCATATTAGAGAAGTGCATGTTTAGTTATTTTCTTGGTCTCATGTGTGACATATAGTTGGTTGGTATTCATGAATAAATTTGGTGTATCACCTCCATTATTATAATCTAATTTCATTTTTATCTCCATTTTCCCTTGAAAACATAGGTGTAGTAGTGTTCCAAAAGTGGTACATCAGGGGAGCTAGCCCTATTTAGAGATTCACCTCATTCTTAGGCTCACCCATAGCCTAGAGGTGTTTCAATTATACCACTTGGATAAGGGGATCTAAGACATCTCCTCAAAGGGTGAAAATACAAGTGAAAAAAATAATTTCCAAGGTAATAAATTCAAGAATGATGAGAATTTTGATATTGATGATGATGAACTAATATCTTTGTTAACAAGAAAACTGAAAACAAGTTCTAGAAAGTTTATGGGTAAACTTCCCTTCAAATGTTTTAATTGTGGAGAGATAGATCACTTTTCCAAAAAATTTCCTCATAAGCATAATGGAAATGATAATTAATAACATGAATAACATCATGATAATGACAAGAAGAAATTCAAGTCTGATAAGAGCAAGAATAGTTTTAAAAGGTATAATGTCCAAAAGAAGTTTTACAAGGACAAGAGAAGTCTTTACACCAAGGGATATTATAGCTAATTTTATGAGAATGATGGTAGTGATTATGATAATGATCATGGATATTATGGTCATGTTAACTATGAATCTCTCTTCATGGATGAAGAAGGTAGCTTCTCATATCAAGAAAAATCTACATGGTTTGGAGGTGGTTTAGGTGATACAAATGATGAATAAGGAAAGGTAAACTGTGATACTAATTTGATGAATTCCCTTGAAAATTTGAAGATTGAGAAGAATAAAACCAAGAATTTGAAGTCTCAAATAAAGGACTATGAGGTGCAATTCGGTGTGTTTGAGGCAAGAATAGATGAAGACTTTAAAGATTATAAAAATTTAGTCAATATTTTTAATGATTAGTTAGAGATTGTGAATACAAACTTAAAGGCCAAAGAAGTTGAATTTTCTAGGTATGTAAATCAGATTGGTTCTTTAAGAGATGAGTTTAAAGATACTTCAAGTCGAGTGAAGTCATTTATGAAGTTTTAAAAGGTATCAATTGATCTAGATAACATTATGAGTATTCAAAAATATGCAAGTGATAGATCTGGTCTTAGATACATAGAAGAATAAAAGAATACTATTCATGATGACTTGAAGACTTTTGTGAATAAGAATAATCAGACTTTGAAGATCTATAATCAATCAAGAAATCAATTTTGTAACAAAAGGAAGATAAATCAAATTAGATAACCAAATGTAATGAGGTATGAAAACTTTAATGGTTACTATTACACTTGTAATCAATTTGATCCTAAGGATATATAGTATAGAATAAATTTTATGAATGAATTTGATTGGAACTATGAATGGAATAATCAATCAAGTGATGTGATTTAAAGTGAGTGTTATAGTTGTCATGACATAGTACATATTACAATATTTTTCCCTAATAATGTAAGATTGGCTAAGTTTCCACCAAGAATAGTGGTTTGATACAATTGTCTAAGATTTTATCACATTGCTAAGTTTTGTAAATAAAGGACATCATGTCAGAATAAGTCATTTTAGGATCTTATAGTGTAAGGTAGAAGGCAATTTAAAATTTGGAAACCAAAATTGGAAAGTATGTGCCTTGATCAGTCTATAGGTCCAAGTGAACTATTTACCATGGTAGAATATGCTACATAGGTTGAAGAATGCCAAGGGTGATCATTATCTACTCATGTTAATAATAAAGAGACAAATCTCAGTAAAGAAACCAAGGTAAATGAAAATTGTCCTAAGGTATCTATAAACTTAAGTAAACAAACTGATGTTGTTGAGCAAGTTTCCTATAAAGAATATCAGTTGACAATGTTAAGTGTTGATGCTTTGAAATGTGAGACTAATACTTCAAGTGAAAATGTATGCCAAGAATATTTATTTTCTCCATGTATTATCAATACAATCTTAAAATAAAAGGAAACTGATAAGGAAGATAAACAAGTTGATTCAGTCAAGCAAAAGAAGAAGAAGAAGAAGAATCACTTCAAGTTGTCCAAAAGGGAGAGAGAATATGAGGAGTTATGGGAAACTCCTAGTTTCACATTGTTCTAGGACATTGTGGGTTAGGGGTGTCTTTTTTTATGATTCAAGGAGACACTTGTCAACAAAGGGAAGCATATTGGATTTCAGTTGGGTTTTGGTTGATATTGTAGGATAAAAAAGGTCACAAGAAGATGTGATTGGTTAAGGGGAAGCAATGAGTTTTATGTAACTACTTAAAAGTGTTATGATGGTGAGTTATCAAAATGTTCTATTCTAATAAGAAATGTGTGTTGATCTTATTCTAGTATGCTCAATGTGTGTTCAGGGTTTTTGGTTTTGAAGGTAAGAACTTGTCAATTTTTGTTGCTTAAATTTATTGGTCAAAATGATGAAGACTAAAGGAAAGTTTGGTATACATTATGAGGAATTTGTCATATTTTTGGTATCATGAAGAAGGTATTAGAATTATGTATATGACAAGTTGTGTTTTTCATGGAGTTCACAAAGTTCTGAAGATGAGATAGTTCCATGAGAGTTCTTTGAAAAAGGTTATAAACCATGATGGCTTATAGAGGATAAAAAGAAATTATTTTGAGACCCATATGAGAGTTATTCCAATTTTCTTTAGTTTTTAAATTTTATCTAATGAATATATGAGATATATTGGTGGTTTTGTAAGGATATTGACTGAGTGTGGATAGTATTGAATAGTTTTTGGCAAACCTAGTTCATTAAGAAGACTTATTGAAGATGTTTTTCAAATAGAGAATGGAATTAGGGTGAACTAACCTAGATAGTTAGAGAGGCTTGAATAGGTTTTCATAATGTAAGTGGGAGTCCCTCTTAATGTTTTTAAGGTGAGTTAAAGTATTTTTTATTTCTCTTATATATTTTGTCTTCATAGAACAGAGTTTGATTGAAGAAGAGTGTAGTCATGGAGCATGTTTGAGAATACCAAGGTAAGAAGATGTATGCACAATTTTAGGGGGAGTCTTTATCATCTCTCATAGTTTTTCCTTTCATATTATCAGTCTATGAAGTCTCTTCAGGTCCACAAGATTAGGAGTTGATCCTACTTTGTCGTTGCGTCAAAGGGACAGAAAGTGTTTGAAGAGAGAGATAGAGTCTAAGTATAAGATTTGTACTAGTGTTTTAAATAAACAACAAATGGGAATATTTTTGAAGGTTTTTTAATGATGTATCCAAGGTGACAAAATATGTTTATGAGGTGTCATGTGTGCTTGAATGAAAATGACAAAGTGTGCTTCAATGTGCTTCAGTGTTCTTGCATGGTTATTCAGTGGTTGACATAAGGAGGTAATTAGTGGATGATATTGATGTTATGGACATGTTTCAAAGACCCTATGGGTTTTTATTATTTCTTTTAGTTATTGTGGAAGTGAAATGAATTCATCAGATCAGTCATATGAAGGTCTACGTTCTAGTAGTCATCTTGACAGATAAGGCTAAGTGAGCAAATTGATGACATCATCATTAACACATGTGAAATTTTAAAGATTATCTTGATATATGAATGGATTCCCCTATAATATGATATCATGTGGTATAATTTTCAATTTATGAGGATATATGTGTCAAAAGTTATTAAGGTACAAATTTGGCTTCACAAATACAGTTCACTAAGTTCCCATACTTTGCCAATTTTATGATATCGAAGATCTATGGTGAGATTTTAATAAAGTGATGAAGATATATGGTGAGAGATTAATAGTAATATATAAGTATATAATTAAAATAATTATAATTTTCAAGCAAAATTTAATGGTGAGTATGAAATCTATTAGTGAAAGATCCTGAGAATGAACTTGATGAAGACATGTGTCACATTCATGGAGTTTGAGTAGCAGATCAAGATTTATGGATCAAATTCATCCATTAAAATTAAGATTAATGGTTTGAATTATTAATTAATATAACACTTAATAGGCATTCATGTATTCCAAGTGGTGAAAGTTCATTGGAAACTAGCTATAGGGTACACAAAGGGCATGCAGAGTTGCCAAGTGCTTGATCTCAGAAGCGAGGATCTAAGATGAATAGTGAAAAATGAAATTTAAATTTAGGAGTATCATAAGGATATAAAAAAGCAAATTTTATAAATTATATGAGGACATGAGATGAAGACATGTGTTTGCAGATGATTTTGCATTAACTAGTGATTATTGGCATTTGTATTAGCAAAAGGATAAACCAGTGCTCAATATTTTGCTTATATCTTTTGATCTAATAATAATTTATTGATGGTGTAAAATTAAATTTTAAATATTAATTAAAGGTAAATACAAATACATTAGTTATAAGGTTTAAATATATGTATATTCAAATATATTAAGCTCTAAAGTTGACTATGTGTTTGGCCATGTTCTGCAAGTAACCCAAGAAGGGTAATTGAAGATTTATTGATGGTATTTTGATGTTTAAAAATGAGATAATTATTTAATAGTGTTATATAATATATTAATACCAGTTTTTAGATTATTTAGTTTTGACCAATCCATATTCAATATGAATAAAGGCTTAGAAGTTGGTTGTCTTTATTGAATACACTGGCAATTTAAGTGACAATCTTGCAAAGATAAGTTAAAGGTGTTGTAAGAAGAGTTGAGGAAATAAATTAATATGAATATGTCAAGGAAGTCTCAATGGTTCATGATAAGGTATTATATATCCTATTTTTCCCATATTTAGTTTTGGAGAGTCAAAATAGCTTGATTGTATTTTGACTGTATATGACTAGTTTGAGTGGTCACTTTGAGAGAGTTGATTTGAGTGCTTAGAGCCTGTGTTGGAATGTATAAATCACATGGAGGTTTTTTATAGGTCCTGAATGTTTCATCCATTTGATCTAATCATATTTATGTGTGAAATATGTTTTGTTGCTTTATAATTTTGAGAGTGTGTTTTCTATGTATAAAGGCCTAAAGAGCAAGGAGACCTAATTGGTAGGTTCAAGTATTGGTTTGGTGCTCTAGATGGAATGGACCCATGAGGGAGTTAGAAAGGGTATATTGGCAATAGTTTTTATGTTTTTTAAGATTTGGTAGAAGCTAAAAGTGGTGCAAGGATTTTAATTTTTAATGTATGAGTATGAAAGCTAAATTGTTTTAGGTCTCACCAAGACCTAATGGTGATTTGGGGATAATGAGGTATTGGAAAACCTAATTAGTGTGTGTTTATTACATGTAACATGTATTAGTACATATTTAAAATTTATAAACAATTATTGTAAGCATATTGGCTGACTAATATGGGTTATATCAAAAGAATGGCATAAATATAAGGTATTATTGGCTTGTGTTGAGGAGGAGTGGTGTTAAGTGAAGGAGAGAACCTTTAAAATAGATTGTACATGTAATTTAGAACCATCATAGAGAAAATATAATCAATCAATTTTATATGATCAAGCTGATGTAGGAGGACAAATAGGTTATTGGACCTAATGAGACTAGAAAAGGTAGGTTAAGAAAGTGTATTGATGAGAAAAAGACTTTTGAAGGCTGTGAGAGCCATGTGGATGTAATGAGAGTAGATCAGAGTGTGGATTTCATGTATGACCTTGTAGTCATAATTATATTCTAAATTTATAGGTTTTATGCATGAGAACAAGTGAAGGTGTGTAGACTGATCCAAAAGGTGTTTTTATATGCCTTGCTTGTTTTTGAAAGTTTGAATGAGTGAAGAGGTTTGAAGGAGGTTTTTTTATAGGGTTTCTTCATCTGATTGAGAATCAATTAGAGTTATGAATTTTTTCATTTCATATATTTTGTGTTTGTGCTCAACATCTTAGGCAAGTTGGTTCTTATCATCTTTAGGGGTTAGTGCTCTTTATGAAGTGGGTGCTTCACTAAATTCTCATGTTAGTAACCATTTTATAGGACAAGTAATCCATGTGTTTTCAAGCTTGAGAGTGGGTTTTCTCCCCCAAGAGGATTTACCACATAGATATTATGTTATCTTGCTTATCTTTCGTGATCATTGTTATGATTGGGTTATTTGCTTCTTGATTATTTATGGTGTATGACTAAGGGTTTGAAGGATTTAGATTAAAGTTTTGAAATATAATGATTTACTAATCCCCACCTCTTAGTGAATGTACCTATAACAATATTGTCATTTATTCAAGGTTAATTCAATCTAGAATTAAATTGTGGTCCACTAATAAGCAATTTGGCCAATTCACCAGTCATGGTAGCTCGAAGAGGCATTTAAAAATAATATGTGGAACTTTATTTGACCTCAAATGTAGAAGGGAGAATCTTCAAAGATATAGATTTTGATGCCATTGATCTAAATGTTGGGGATAATAATATTTCAAAGTTATTATGGACTATTAAATAACAACCATCTATTACCCAAGAAAAAGAGAAGAATATGTTAGCAAAAAGGCTCTACTAAGACATATTTGACATTGATTATGGGTTTCCATTATGCCACAGTGAAATATAAGGTACTACATTATATTGATGTTCTCTCTCCTCTTTTCAATGATGGGAAAATTGATAAAATCATGTTAATTATTGAGTACACTCATAGAAATATAACTCATATATCTATTATAACATTTGAAAACTATTTAAAACTACATAAACCCTAAGTAGACCAAACCAAAATCAATAATTGGGACAAATAAAATTACTTAAAGACCATCCTTACCTAGTGGATGTATTCTAGGAATCAAGTGTTTTTAGACTTGAATAACAACATCCCCATCAGCCAACTTAGATCTAGGATCAAGATGATCATGACTATGATGAATAGGTTATGTGGGAATTCAATCACTACTTATATGGATAGAATTTGGATACACTTAGTCTATTTTATTGTTGAGAAATAAGTCACCCCTCCTCTTGGTGAAGTTATCAACACCTTTTTGAGTAGACAAATTTTTATAGTCAAGAAAAGGACTAAAATCCAATATTATATGATGTCATACCTTATAAATGCCCTTCTTTACATAACAAATATTCCTAATCTTAGATAATGGTCACCTAATATAACTTAGATAGTTTCATAATATTATTTAAAATTACACTTATTCAAGTATAGGAACCACATCCACTTCATTTATGATTGTGTATATCTAGCCCTAACTAAGTCCATCACTTGAAATCCAATGTCAAGAATCATCCCCTTAATAAAAATTTCAATTGAGTCCATGGGATACATATGGATATACCTAAATTTCACCATCATAAAAATTAAAGGAATTTAGGGCCAATCCCTCAGGCTACCCATCCATGTTTCCAATAAACAAGCAGAGTAGGAGGTAACATATTAATTATTCCATGGAATAGATGGTTTGTTTAGAATCAATAAGAAAGGGATCCTCCACAACCTCCCAATAACTATTAGGAGGACCATATTTAAATAATGGAAAAATGTTGAAGTAACATCTAAACACAAGACATCTTTCAATTTACAATTGGATGAACTAAGGTAGTGGGATCCCCATGATAAGGTTAAAGGACACTTAAAATCCAAAGGAATAAATATGTCTTATGAGCACTAGCCTAGCCATTATGACCTAATATACATAAATGCATTTTAATTTACAAGGTCTTGGAGAGACTGGATAAATATAACATCAATCCATAGGCTAGGATGATGAGGGAACAAAAGGTAAGTGATGTCATTTGGAAACTAGGGCCAAGGCAATATCACTTTTTAGGCACTACACCTTCTAGACCTCCTCCAACCCAATCAAAAACAAAACCCAAGCCTCAAGGACAAATTGAGCAAAGGAAATAAGAAATAAGGCTTGGTGATATGGCATCCTCTTTAGTCCAAGTATAGGAACAAGGATCACTAGTTGAGGAATTTCACATAGTGACATTAGACCCTGATGAGACCATTGGAGATGCCCTCAAAATTATATCATTGGCCTATGAGTTAGATGATGAATAAATTGAGAAAATAAAGGAAGAAAAGGGGATATAATTGTTGTATCTAGTTCCTATAGACACCCCTAAAAGAAAATTTGAATTGGCCATTGTTTTAGAGAAGGATAAAAAGCCCAAGGTTACTTTCACTCCTCCTTTGAGTGAATTTAACCTCTTTAGTGAAGAAAATTTGATTCATGGTCCAAAACTTCCAAAATGGTTCATCTATGGTAAATTTTAGAAAGTACCTACTATACAACACCCATGGGCAATGATAAATCCCATCAAAATCCCAATGCATGAGGAGGCCAAGCCATGGATCTTGGCTCTGTAAAAGGAAGAAGAAAAAAGGATGGATGCTTCAAGAGATTTAAGTGGAGCACATATGGAGACCCTAGCTCTAAAGGTGAAAAAATCCTCAATTAGTGTCAATTTTGGCCCAACAACCAATAGTTTATAGAAGGTAACTAAGAATAAAGCCATGGTTGGTGGAGAGGATTTCACTTTCCAAAAGGTAGAACCTTTGGTTGGTCTAACTCCAGTTGGAGAATAAAAGCTTGGGTAGGACCCAATGTTTGAAGAAAATTTTCTTAAATTATCCTAGGCTTAGTTAGATCAATTATAAATAATGATCAAGGGCATCTTGTATTATAATAAGAATTTGAAAGAACAAGCCATCTTATCAATCCAAGAAGATAGATTTAGGAAATTTGAGGACACTATGGATGGTTTGTTTAATTATTTAAAGTTAGTAAAGACTAGCTAAGAGGTAGTGAATAAATAAATCACCATGCTTATAGGTCACAATATTTAAGCTACCAAGTGAAGGATTTGATCAAATTCCTGATTAAAAATCAAATCTCTGAGTTTAGGATATTTAGCCTAGCCCACCTAACTATGGCTATGGCAATATTAATTAATAAGATCAAAGCCTTAAGTAGCTAGTCCAAGCAGATGGAAGATATTTCTAATGACCTTAAATAGTAAGAGGGTAAGATATTACACATTTTGTATATCTTAATCAAAGATCCCACCACCCTTAGTCCACTAGGCCTTATCACTAATGAGGAGTTCAAGCATAGAACTACTCAATTCATGAAAGAAGTGAGGAATCAAGGACAAGGGAAAATAGGGGTTGATAACAAGAAGATCATGAGCTTGATTTTATCATAAAATTAAAATATAAGAGATGCCAGGAGCATCAAATAAAATTTGGAGAGGGCTGAGAGGGATCTCAAGGGCCTAGAAGATCAAGAAAAGGAATTGTTCATGAGACCTATCATTGATCTCCAGTTGATCAATGAAAAACATTATAAAATGAATATATTATAGGTAAGGTATAATAATGCATTAGTGCAAGGGTCCAAAATTCAATTTAGTTGACTTAGGATATTTTATTGTACATAGACCTTGTATATTTTTAAAAACAAAATATTATTTTTATAAAGGCATGTGTAATTTGTAAAGCACATTGCCTATAAGTTAGTCATTTGGAGCCTTTGAAAAGGTTATAGATTATTTTTAAGAGGACATTTGTCCTTAATATTTGACATGACTAATTGACATACCTCCCGAATTGTCTATATAAAGAGGTATTGTCAATTGTAAAAAGGGGGAGTTTTTTAGCCAAAAACTATTCTATAACTTTTGAGCAAATTAAAATAATCAAGGAGTTCTAAAAAAATTGTCTACATTTATTTATGTAAATTGATATCATGGTTTCTCTCTCATTTATCTAGTCTCATTTTCATATTTTTTAATGGTTCTTATGAATTCTAGATATGCATCTTTAAATGTAGATTTGTTAACTTGTGCTAATGATAGATTAATTAAAAGTTCATAGGTTTGCTTTATTTTCTCTTATTGAATTTGGGCTAGTGTTATTTTATTGTGAAAGTTAAATTCTTAAATTAAATCTAATTCTTATTTGTATATTTTCATACCTTCCTTAGATGTTTTTTTGATGTGTGATAGGATTTGAGCTTATGCTACTTCACGTTGCATATTGGTTAAATACATGTTCAAATGAAATTAGAACTTTATCATAATATTTAATTTTCAATATAACATGACTAACTGACATACCTCTTGATTTGTCTATATAAAGAGGTTTTATAAAAAGGCAGGGGGGTGGGGTGTTTGAGCTAAAAAACTATTTTATAACTTTTGAGTGAATTATTATAAGCAAGTAGTTCTGCAAAGTTTATCCACATTCACTTATGTGAATTAATATCATGGTTTCTCTCTCATTTTTCTGGTTTTATTTTTAGATTTGAATGGTTCTTATGAATTATGTATGTTCATTTTTAAATGCAATTTTTTTAATTTGTGCTAATGCTAGATTAGTTTAATTTCTTAGATTTACTTCACTTTCTTTACTCTTCTTTCATCTAGGCTAATGCTATTTGCTTGTGGGGGTGAAATTCTTAAAATAAATCCCATTATTATTTGCATATTTTCATACCTTCCTTATATCTTCACTTGATGTGTGATAGGATTTGAGCTTATGCTACTTCATGTTGCATATTGGTTAAATTCATGTTTAGATGAAATTAGAACACTATCATAATGTTTGAAATAAATATCAGGAACACCTCTGTTCTCTACCTTACCCTTTTGCTCCTTTTTTTTTTACCAATTCACCTTATATTATCTTCATTATGAATACTCATCTTAATTTAGCTTTAGACCTAGGTTTAATCGTAATTCACTTAAAATAACATAGACTATTTTCAAATCAAAGATTAACTATTAAGCCACAGTGGCTCCCAACCACCAACTAATATAAATTTGTGAAATAGTCCACTTGTTCAGCCTCTATTCCACCAAAGATAATAATATTATCACAACCTACAACTCATGCATTGAATTCTATGGATTTATAAGTAAGTAGTGTTTGTTAAACACTAAGAACCATATGTGATACTCTTTTAAGTATCAATAGGGAACACATTTTTTTGGTTCTAGAAGGAGGGTGCTAGTTAAATATTTGAAGATTTCCAACATCTTTGCTAATTATGGTGAATTTTATTCAAATATTGATGTATTCTTTTCATGTATGCGTTTATTTTACCATATTTATATAAATATCATTGATCTTAATGGTTTTAGACTAGTCTTTGTGCTTATTTAAACAAAGATATTCTTTGAAGATTCATGAGTAATTGTGGAAAATATATCTTAATATCTATGAATCCAAGACTTTTGAGGTTAGTAATAGATATTTTGTTTAAATATTGATAAATCCTTTGAAAATTTGAGTTTATCTCATCTTAAAACATGTAAAGATCACTCATACCTATGTATTTGGACATATCTTTGAGCTAATATAGTTAAATATTGTTGTCCTTTGTCATTCTTTATACAAATTTATTCAAAATTTTCTTAGTTTTTGAAACTGATCATTGTTATTTGCAAAGAAAATACTTACACATTGTATTTCAAATAGGGTTCAAAGCTTTCAAGTTGGAATTGCCAAGGATAAAGACCACGTCACATTTAGAGATAAGGGTTCCTCTTATTTCATTGGAAGTTTAGAGGAGAGATACATGAGATAGATGTGAGCACAAACTTTCAAAGTCTCAACCAACTTCACCAATTCAGGGTCCTCCTATGTTCAATCCCTATCAAGGTATGACTTGGATAGGAGGTTCTTCAATCAATGTGCCAAGTATGTCACATGACCTTCCTCAAAATCATGAAAAATATTTGCCTACTTTTAGTCTTAATGTTTTTGTAATTACTAAAGAACACATTAAAAATTTAAAATCTACTTTAAGACTTTTAAATTTTATTTATGAAGATGTAGCATGCAAGTCATTCCCATTTGCTTTCAAAGATTTTGCATATGAATGGTTCCTTAACCTTACTAAAAACTAAATATCCCAATGGAATGATTTTAATAATTACTTGACTGATCAATTTTTCAAAATCATCAATCCTTGTATCCTCTACCAACAATTTACCATAGTCAAAAGAGACTGAAATGAGCCCATAAGAAAAGTTAATGCTAGATTTTAGAAAATATTTAGCAGAACCATAACTCCTTATAGACCTAATGAGGATTTATCCTTAGAGATTAACAAGATGCCTTGAATCCCATGACTTCTATTTTTATTAAAATATCTATTTAGGTCATTAATACACTAGGTCTAACTTATGCTAAAGATGTGATCATTAATGATCAGATATAACCACAGGGCCAAATGGCATACAATATTCCTAAAATTAATCCAAATTTTCCTATGATAAATATAATTTCCAATTCCAATCCAAATATGCCTTCCTTAAATTATGTTCCAATTTTGAACCAATTACCTTTGACTCATGCACACTTAGGTCAAAACCTAGGACTCTTGAATAATATTTTAAGTGGATCTCATCCACAAAAACAAAGATATTTGGTGCCTACATCTAGTAGTAATACCCAATTGCATAATTTAGAGGCTCCAAAGAGTGAGAGTGACTCTATCTTAAACATTTTTCAAAATCTAATTATTGATTTCCTTTAGCTGCAAAAGCAAGTTGGAAATACTAGGGAAAGATCTAACAAGAACTTCTCTTGCCAAAGGTTTAATAGGTTTCAAAATAGTAATAATAATAACCATAATATTGAGTCATCTATTAATAATAATATGCCTAATATATATCTTAGTGATGCATCTTTGCATGATTATTGTAGATTACATTATCTTCAAAGCATGGTGAATTAGATTGTCTACAATTTGTTAATGCTTTTGAATCTTTTCAAGAAGAGTTAGATACTTTTGAAGTTGTCCCTAATAAATATAATGTTTTAGTTACATTAATATCTTCAAGGTCATCTAAATCTTGTGATTTAATTCTCATGGTGAAGACATTTGAGTTCCCATTTCAAGAAGAAAATGATCCTAAGGATATCCCTAAGGAGATTCATGTTTTTTAAAAATATCTAAAGAAGACCTATTCTCTAAGGAATAGGGATTAGAAATAACTTTTGATTACCTCAAATCCACCAAATAATTTTGACACTCCTCTTGATACTACATTAGATAACAATCTAGAGCCTCTTAAAGGAAGTACCTCTAAACCGAATGTTGATACATCTAATTCTTCCAATAAGACTAGATATAATATAATAGAATACATGAAAAAGATCAAGGCTAACATTACTTTGCATGGGTTAACCCAAATAATTAAATAGAGGTATTTATTTCTGGAGTATTTGTCTAAGAAACCTATCAAACCATAAAAGGTTGCACATGCTAACATTGTAATATACAAGAGTAAGGCAAATGTTCCACCTTTCTTTCTTACAGTCAAAATCTTTGGTAAAAATTTGCATAATTACTTGTTAGATTCTAGTGCATCTAAAAATATTATGCCTAAAGGTATTTGTGAAAAACTTGGTTTGACTCTAATTAAATATGATAGAGTTGTAACTCAATTAGATAAATCAAGAGTCAAAATAATCAATGAACTCTTGAATGTTCATATGAAGATTGCTTCTAAACCAAGGATTCAACAATTCATTGACATCCAAGTGGTAGAAATCCCTAATACTTATGGAATATTTTTGAGTAGAGACTAAACCAAATAATTGAATGGTTACATGTATACTGACTATTCACATATGTGGTTACCGTAGAAAGGATTTCCTAATTAGATCAGGATAGAGAGGGAGCCCAAGATTAGGCATATGATCACTGAGTACAATGTAACTAATGAGAGGGTCAACATGGTTAACTCAGATTTAGATGTATACACTCTTGACATCCCAAATTTATGTAACTATAAAACTTCTTATGTTATTCCAGGATTATGGAATTTATACATTGATGGTGCTAGATGTAAATCAGGTTTTAGAGTAGTGGTGGTGTTAATCAATCCCATTGGGAAAGAATGCAATTCCTCTTAAAAACTCCAATTCCCATGAACTAACAATATTTCAAAGTATGAAGCACTTATTCTTTGATTAAAACTGGTAATCAAACACAAGGTCAAGGAACTATTAGTTTTTGGTGATTCTGAAATAGCAGTTAACCAGGTCAAAAGTAAATATCAATGCAAATTGACATACCTTAAGAAGTATAGGTTTAAGGTATGGGACTTAATGTAATGTTTTGATGCTTTTAACATTATGTCAATCCCTAGGGAAGAAAACAAGGCTACTAATGAACTTTCTTCAGTTGCAGCCAACCTTATGCCCAATCAAACTTCTAAGCTACAAATCCTTACCATTGAGTTAGTTTCATGTCCCTCAGTGCCAAATAATGTTAACCATCTACAAGTATTCAGTGATGATCATTAGATCACAGATTTCATGACTAATTTAGGGGTATTTGAGTCTCACATCATTGATTAGGTCAATGAAAATGCCCTTGATGATGTAAAATTTGAAGGCAAGCTTGATGACAAGGACATTCAACTAAATGATAATAAGATCCCAAAAGGAATGATTGCAATAGAAAGGTTTTTTTATTTATACAAACTAACTGAGACTATCAATATTACCAAAGTGAATGAGAAGGATTAAACTATAATTGACCTAAGTTCCCAAGGTTAACCTCAGTTGGTAAACATTGGTACATCTTACACAAGCATAGAAACTAAGAGAGCCAAAGATTTGTTGACCAAGTATAAAGATGTAATATCATGGTCTGATGATGATGTAAATATATTTGATCCTAGAGTCATAACCCACATCATACCTCTAAAGGAAGATTGTAAACTATTTAGGCAAAAACAAAGGCTAGTCAACACTATCCTAGAAACAATGATATTTAAGTAAGTCAAAAAGTTATTGGATGCTAAGATAGTGTTTCCCATTAGACACTCCACTTGGGTAGCTAACTTAGTACCATTCAAGAATAAAAATGGTGAAATCAAACTGTGCATTGACTTTATAAATCTAAATAGAGCATCTAAAAAAGATAATTATCCCCTACCTTCTCTTGACCAAGTTATCCAACTTATTTCTAGTTTTGCTATGATGTTCTTTCTTGATGGATTTTTAGGTTATAATCAAGTGCTAGTGAACAAAGTAGATGGGATGAAGACCATATTTACTATTAAGTGGGGCACTTTTTCTTAAAAGAGAATTCCCTTTATATTAATCAATGTAAATTCAAACTTTTAAAGAGTTATGCACCATGCATTATAAGGCCTCATAGGTAAGTACATTATTATATACATGGATGATCTGACTGTGTTTTTTAAAAATAGGGATGATCACATTATGAACTTGAAACAATTATTTAAGATATTCATAAGGTATGTAATATCCCTCAATCTCAAGAAAATAATCTTTTGTGTGATTGAGGGAAAGCTATTAGGACATGTCATAACCAAGGAGGGGATCTCTATAGACCTAGATAGAGCAAATGCAATATCAAAAATAGAACCCACTAATAGTAGGAAGGAACTGAAGTCTTTATTTGGTAAAATCAATTTTTTAAGAAAGCTCATTTTTCTTTTTGTAGAGATTGTAAAGCCATTGAACGATATGTTGAAGAAGTATTTCAAGATCACATGGAATGAGGAGAAAAATAAAGCTTTCAAAGACATCAAAGAAGAAATTAGACAAACCCCTATACTAATAAGTCCAAATTTTACTAAAGATGTCTATCTTTATTATTTTTCCTCTAGTCATACAATAACTATTGTTCTAACTCAAAAGATAGATAAGTGTGATCACCCCATTGATTTCATGATTACTAACCTTATAAATGTTGAGTTGAACTATTATTTTATTTATAAATAAGCATTTTATTTAGTCAATATAGTGAGGAAATTTAGGCATTATATCCTTAAAAATAAGGTACATGCAATACTACCAAACTCTACCACTAATTTAATGATGAGTCAATGTGAACTTGGAGCGAGAAGAGGTAAATGAATGTCTATTCTTCAATAATATGACGTAGAGATGAAGATTGCTAAGTTGGTAAGATGCCAAGGTTTAATTTAGTTGATTGCTAATACTAGCCCCAAACTGAGTGTTATGCAGGTTGATCAACAAATCTTTCAATCCAATGATTGGTATGATCCTATTGTTTATTTTTTAATCAATAGCTATTGTCCTGAAATATTAAGTAGAGACAAAGAGAGAGATTTGAGGCTCAAAGCATCCCATTTCCTAATCAAAGATGGGGTACTATATAGAAAAAACTTTTAAGACATTTACCTAAGATGTGTTTCCAATAAAGAAGTACCTAAGATCTTGAGCACTTTTCATGAGAAACTTGGAAGTGGACATCCATCTAAAAAAAACTACATCTCACAAGATCCTTAGGACTAGTTACTATTAGCCCACTATCTTCAAAGATACTCACAAGCATGTGAGATAATGTCATTCATGTCAGATCTCTAACACTAAAGAGCCCAAGGTTGTCATGCTATTAAAGGCAGTCATGATTAATAAGCCTTTTTTTCAATGGGGATTAGACTTTGTGGGGGTCATCAAACCCAATTCCTCAAATAGTCACAAGTATGATCTAACTACCACTAACTACTACACAATATGGACTAAATCAGTATAAACCAAACAATGCATAACTGAAGAGGTGATAAAATTCTTAGAAGAAAACATATGCACAAGGTTTGGAACACTAGTATCTCTAGTCTGTGATAATGGATCTGATTTTATATCTATTGAGATGACTAAATGGGCATATGACAAAAACATTGTTCTCATGTTCTCATCAAACCATTAACCTCAAGGAAATAGAGTGTCTAAATAAACAAATAAGAACTTGAAGAAGGCAATAAATAAGTCTACAACTGATAAACCAAGAACATGGCACAAGCTACTCAAGTATGCCCTTTGGGAAGACAGAACTAGAGTTAAGAAAGCTCTCAAGTCATCACCATTATTTCTAGTATATGGTCAATAACCTATATTCCACATTACCCGCAATCGACCAACATACAGGTTCATGCAAGAGTACATAGACGAGGATCAATAATTTTTAAGTTCAAGGCTACTTAACATCATCCAGATGGAAGATGTAAGAGAGGAGTATTTTACCAATTTTAGTAGGCATCAAACCACAATGAAGAGGTGGTTTGATAAAAATTCAAAGATAAATGTATTTAGATAAGGATACTTGGTTCTTCTTTGGGATAAAGCCTTAGAACCAAAAGGAAATCATGGAAAGTTTACACCTTGGTGGATTTTCATAAAAAAATGTTGAAACCTTGGGAGATAACACCTTCAAACTAAAAGACTTACAAATAATAGAGTTTACATTACCAACCAATGGTAAATACCTCAAGGACTATTTCTTTATTGTCCCACTAGAAGTCTTCATGGAGTGAACTATAAGACTAGTTAGAGTTAGTGTAGGTAGGCTTTAGCTTAGTTTCTTTCTTGTCCCTTGTTTGTACATAGTGCATGTATATATTTAGTTTCTTGTTTCCTATGTTTTTATTTGGTGTGCTTCTTATTTTGTGTGTTTTCTTTCCCTACTTGGTTCCTTGCTTCAAATAATACTATTCTAGATAGCCCTCAGCTAAATATTCATATGATTTCTCAAGAAACCTCACAGTTCAAGAATGGAGGTATGCCCCCTCAGCATTGGTTGATCATGGATTGTTAAAATATGAGCATGAAGTTGTATTTTGGAGAGACTAGTAAGGAGTAATAACTAGGTTAATTATTCCTTGAGATTTTAAGCCTTGTTCTAATCTAATTTTAGTTCTAATAATGATTGCACATATAGGATGAAATCTTAAATTATTGGGACAAAGTCATGTTTGTGCTTAAAAAAACATTAATTACATGGGACAAACTTTATAGCCAAAGATGACTGTCTAAATATCAAACATTTGACCAAATTCAAAAACCTAGGTAATTTGGTTTTCAACCTTTGCTATAAAGGCAAAATGTTTAAAAATGTAAATAATAATAGCTTATTACAAAATTCAAAATCTTTCTAAGCAAAGTTGATTTTGATAATCTCCACTAGGGCTATAAATGTTTGGATGGTAGTGGATTAAGGCCTTGAGTGGAGCCAACGGTATCTATGTCAAGACTATGGATGCATAGCTAGTAGTAGAGTAATGCCCAAGCCTTCTCTGAGCTAAGGCATGATTCTTAATGAACATCCAAATATGTTATAATTCAATGTTAATGGTTAAGGTCATAAATCTATAAGTTTTTCTCTAAATCATATGGTAATCAGTAAGTATAATCAAAGTGCACACACAACATGGCTATGTTTTGATGTTTGATACTAATTCTACATGTGAAAGACTTGTTTTAACCCTGAATTGATATTAATAATAGTCCTTGATCAAGTAGAATAAGTAACCTGATTATTAGTCTAAACTAGAGTCTCTAAATTATAGCATATTACTATGTTTCCCCTAGAAGTCTCCATTTGTTGAGGTCAACATACTCCCATTTCTAAAAAATGGGGACCCTTGATTTAAATTATGCAAATTTGTACCTTAAAATTAAAAATTCACTTGATCAAAATACCACTAACATATTTGCACATTATTTTATTTTAAAATCATCCACACCTATTTCTCATTTGGATTGATTGATAGGTTTTTAAGTGATCATTGTTTTCCCCCTTCTAATGTTGTTAATGATTGTTGCTTGTGTTTCTATATTACAGGTTCAATGAAATCTCATTTAGGAATGAGCATGCTTATTTTTTTGTGCTTCAATGTTAAATTTATCTTTTATTAACCTTTGGTTTGTTAAAGATTAATTGAATCTATTTGAAGTCATGATTAAAACCCTATTCTAATGTTTTAACCTAGGTCCTTTTTGAATGAAATTCAAATTTGTGCAGGAATAATTTATGTGGGAATAATTATTTGTGCCATAGACTTAGTTTAATTTTTATCCTAAAGCTTAGTCATGTTTTTCAACATGACCAAACCTTAATATAAAAATATTATGCTTGGTCCCTTCATGTCCCATGATAACCTGGTCTATTTTATTATTAACATGGTCTAGATAATCACATGGTCCATTTAACTATGTTATAACTTAGCCTAAAGTCTTATCCTATAGTTTTAATTACATTTATTGATACAATGAAAACCTTAGGCTAAAGATTTATGCCATGCCTTTTATCATTTGTGGGGTCCCATTTATTATGTTTTAAACTTAGCTTAAGATTTAATCCTAAGGTTTTGATTTGTATTTATTAAAACAAATAAAACCCTTAGTCTTAAGACTTTATCCTAAGTTCCATGTGTTTCCCAAACCTAACTTAAACATTTTTATTGACTATAGGATCAATGATATGCATTTGTTCAAGGAAGATTGTTCTAAAAATGTGACTTAAGTCAATATTTCAATGGATCCCCAAAATAAGTGAAAAGGTGACAAGTGTCACCATCATGATAACCCTACCAAAGATCTAATGAAATGTACTAAAATATGATATGATGGAGTGCATTGATCCAGTCAAACAAGATTCAATGGTGTGTAGTGAAGGGTTAAAAAAGTAAGGCCCAATAAGTGAATGCAAAAATGATAAGTGGCACAACCACAAGTTATAAATTAAAACATGAGCATCTTTATAAGGTTAATTGTACATGGCATTGCATACAAATTATGATCAATGACATGTGGATCAAAGAACATGATTTAATCACTCAAAATTGATGGAGAACAATTTTCTGGGTAAAGATGATCTAATGGTGTAAGATCAACATTGACATTTCAAAAAAGCCAAAACAAACGCAACAGTGATAAGTGTCATGAACATAAAGAACATAACAAAGTATCTAATGGAATTAAATTTCTTGGATTGATATCAATGAACTACATTGATCCATACAAATAGATCTAATTATGTGAAATAAAGAAGAATTTTTAAAGGACCTAGAACTAATAAAATATTGACACATGTCCAAAAGTGACAAATGGTAATATTTTAAATATTAATGAGAAGGATGTCATAGTGATGCCACATTGGATCCACATAAGTATATAATGTCAAATTGAAGATTTTGTGGACCTAAGGAAATGCAAAGGTATAAATGCTCGATCCCTAAAAAATATAAGTCACAAATTCACATTGTTTGAACTTGTTGACCACCATTAAAGCTATGTAAAAACCTTCACAAAATCCCTAAACATGTATAGAATCCCTAGTTTGAACCTAAAATCATCATAATCAAACAAGGGAAAATTTGATTATCATCTATACAAAGATAATAAAATTTGGGATTGAATTTTGATTCACTAGTAAGTAATTTCGCCAATTCACTAGCCATAGCAGTTTGAAGAGGCATTTCAAAATATGATGTGGAGCTTTATTTGACCCCAAATGTAGAAGGGAGAATCTCCAAATATACATATTTTGATGCCATCACTTAGAACATTAGGGATAATAATTGGTCAAATTCATTCTGGACTATTGAATAATAACTAGCTATTACCTAGGAAGAGAAGAATGCATCAACAAAAAGGCTCTACTATGACATAGTTTCCATTCAGATGATGGGTCTCCATTATGATACATTAAAACCTAAGGTACTTTATTATGTTTATGTTCTCTCTCCTATTTTTAAGGATGGTAAAATTGATAAGTCATGTTAATTAATGACCACACTTATATAAATATAGCTTATATCTCTACTATAGCATTTAAAAATTACAGTAAACTACCTAAACCCCAACTATACAAAACCAAAATAAAAAATCGGGCCAAATAAAATGACTTAAATACCATCCTTACCTAGTGGTTGTATTTTGGTAATCAAGTGTTTTTAGACTTCAATAACAACATCCCCATCAACTAATTTAGACTTTGGATCAGGATGATCATGACTATGATGAATAAGTTATGTGAGAATTCAACCACTATCTATGTGGATAGAATTTGGGTACCCTTAGTCTATTTTATGGTTGATAAACAACTCACCCCTCCTCTTGGTGAATTTATTAGCTCCTATTTTAGTAGACTAATTTTCACAGTCAAGAAAAGGACTAGAACCCAATTATATATGATGTCATACCTTATAGATACCATTATTTCCGCAACTAATATTCCCAATCTTAGATAATGGTCACCCATTAGAACTCAAAAAATTTCACATATTAAAGTATAGGTACCACATCCACTTCATTTGTGACTATTTTTATCCATCCCTAACTGAGGCCATCACTAAGAATCCAATGTCAATAATTGGACCCTTAATCAAAAATTTAATTGAGTCCATGGGAGACATATGGATATACCTAGATTACACCATCATCAAAATTGAAGGAATTTAGGGCCAACCCCTTAGGCTACCCATCTATTCCAAATAAGCTAGTAGAGTAGGAGTTAACATATCAATTATTCCATGGAATAGATGGTTTGTGTAGAATCAAGAAGAAAGGGATCATCCAAAACATCCCAATAACTATTAGGAGGACCATATTCAAATAGTGGGAAAATGTTGAAGCAACATCTAGACATAGGACATCTTTCAATTTACAATTAGATGAACTAAGACAGTGGTATCCCTAGGATAGGGTTAAAGGACACTCAAAATCCAAAGGAATAAATGTGTCTTATGATCACCAACCTAGCCCTTATGAACCAATATACACAAAAACATCTTCATTTTCTGAGGTCTTGGGGAGATTCAATAAATATAACATCAATCCAGAGGCTAGGATGATGAGGGAACAAAAGGGAAGTGATGACATATGGAAACTATGGTTAAGGTAGTGCACCTTCCAGACCTCCTTTATCCCAATCACAAATATAACCTAAGCTTTAGGCATAAATTGAGAAAAAGAGAGAATATGACATCCTCTTTAGTCCAAGAAAAGGAATAAGGATCACCAATGGAGGAAGTTCACATAGTGGTATTAGACCTTGATGAGACCATTGAATATGCCCTCAAAATGTTATCATTAGCATTTTAATTAGATGATGAAAAAATGGAGGAAATAAAGGAAGAAAGGGGGAAGGAAGTGTTGGATCTATTTCCTATAGACACCCCCAAAATAAAAATTGAATTGGCCATTATTCAAGTGAAGGCTAAGAATCCCAAAGTGACTTTCACTCCTCCTTTGAGTGAAGTTAACCTCTTTAGTAAATACAATGTGATTCATGGTCTAACTATTCCATAATGGTTCATCTATGGTAAATTTTAGAAAGTGCCTACTACACTACACCTTTGGGCAATGATGAAGTCCATCAATATCCTAGTGTATGAGGAGATCAAGCCATAGATCCTAGATCTACAAAAGGAAGAGGAGAAAAGGATGGCTACTCTAGGAACTTCAAGTGAAGCACATATGGATACCCTGTCTCTAAAGGTGAAAAAATACTTAGTTGGTGTCAATTTTGACCTAACAATTGACAGTTTATATAGGGTAACTAAGAAGAAGGCCATGGTTGGTGGAGAGGAGTTCACTTTCCAAAAGGTAGAACCTTTGGTTCGTTTAACTCTAGTTAGAGGAAAAAAGCTTTGGGAGGACCCAATGTTTGAAAAAAAATGTTCTTGAATTGGCCCAGGCTTAGTCATATCAATTACAAACAACGATCAAGGGCATCTTGTAGTAGAACAAGAATTTAAAAGAACAAGCCATCTTATCAATCCAAGAAGATAGATTCACATAATTTGAAGACACCATGGATAATTTATTAAATTCTTTAATTTTAGTCAAGACTAGGTAAGAGGTAGTGAATAAATAAAGCACCATGGCTACAGGCCAATTTGGGCAATGGTAGGCTTTGAGCTACCAAGCGAAGGATTTAATCAAATTTGTAACTAAAAATCAAATCCCTGAGTTCAAGATAGTCAACCTAGCCCACCTGAATATGGTTATGGATATATTAATTGATAAGATAAAGGCCCTAAATAGCTAGTATAAGTAGATGGAGGATATTTCTAAGGAATTCAAATAGTAAGAGAGTAAGATATTATGAATTTTGGATAGCTTAATCAAATATCCCACCACCCTTATTCCACTAGGCCTTATCATTGATGAGGAGTTCAAGCATAGAACTACTCAATGCATGCAAGAAGTGAAGAATCAAGGATAAGGGCAAATAGGGGTTGATAACAAGAATATCATGGGCTTTATTTTATCATCAAATGAAAAGATAGGAGATGTTAGGAGCATAAAATAATATTTGGAAAGGGATGAGAGGGATCTCAAGGACCTAGAATATCAAGAAAAGGAATTGTTCGTGAGACCTATCATTGAGCTCTAGTTGATCAATGAAAAACATTATAAAATGAAGATCTTGTAGGGAAGGTAGAAGGCTACATCAGCACAAGGGTCCCAAAGTCAATCTAGTTGACTTAGGATTTCTATTATATAGAGACATTCTATCCTTTTGAAAATAGAATATTCCTTTGTAAAGGCATGTGCAATTTGTAAATCACATTGCCTATAGGTTAGTCATTTGGAGCCTTTAAAAAGGTTATAGATTGTTTGTAAGAGGATATTTGTCCTTAATAATTGACATGACTAACTGACATACCTCCTAAATTGTCTATATAAAGAGGTGTTGTTAATTGTAAAAAGGGGAGAGTTTTTAAGCCAAAAAATTATTCTATAACTTTTGAGTAAATTAAAATAATCAAGGAGTTCTACAAAGTTTGTCTACATTTGTTTATGTAAATTGATTGCATGGTTTTTCTCTCATTTTTCTGGTCTCACTTTCATATTTGAATGGTTTTTATGAATTCTAGATGTGCATCTTTAAATGCATATTTGTTCATTTGTGCTAATGATAGATTAGTTGAAAGTTCTTAGGTTTACTTTACTTTCTTTGCTATTATTGCATCTGGGCTAATGTTAATTTCTTGTGAAAGTGAAATTCTTAAATTAAATATCATTCATATTTACATCTTTTCATACCTTTCTTAGATGTTTTTCTGATGTGTGATAGGATTTGAGCTTAATCTACTTCACGTTGCATATTGGTTAAATGCATATTCAAATGAAATTAGAACTTTGTCATAATGTTTGAAATAAAGATCAAAAACACCTCTCTTTTCTACCTTACCTTTCCTTTAGCTCCTCTTTTTACCAATTCACGTTAGATTAGCTTAATTATGAAGACTAATCTTAGTTTAGCTTTAGACCTAGGTTTAAGCATAATTCACTTAAAATAGAAAAGAATATTTTCAAATCAAAGATCAACTATTAAACCATGGTGGATCCCAACTACCAACTAATATAAATTTGTGAAATAGTCCACTTATTCTACATCTATTCAACCAAAGATAATAGGATTATCACAACCTACAACTCATGCTTTAAATTCTTTGGATTGAAAAATGAGTAGTGTTTCTTAAACACTAAGAACCACCTGTGATACTCTTTTAGGCATCAACACCTCTCTCATCATTTTTTTGTTTTATTAATTAAAAACACATTATTATTATTATTATTATTATTATTATTATTATTATTATTATTATTATTATTATTATTATTATTATTATTATTATTATTATTATTATTATTATTATTATATACTTTTATTTATATTAATATTAATATGTATGTATGAATTTTTACTACAAAACTTATGACAACTAATAATTTATTTATTATTATTATTATTATTATTATTATTATTATTATTATTATTATTATTATTATTATTATTAATATGTATGTATGAATTTTTACTACAAAACTTATGACAACTAATTTATTATTATTATTATTATTATTATTATTATTATTATTATTATTATTATTATTATTATTATTATTATTATTATTATTATTATTATTATTATTATTATTAAACTACAATTGAACAAATTGATTTATAAATTATGGTAGAAAAGATAACCAATTTAATTACTCCTTTATTCATATCACTCAAATTTGAACATAAATAAATTAAGAAAATAAGAACATGGTTTTTAATTATTTTAAATGTAAATTATAATATTTATTTATCTAATTACCTTAAACACATAAATTTTCATACTAAGATACACATGAATATATGAATTAAAATTTAACTGAATAAATTTTCCAACTAATAATCATATCATTGCCCATTCTTATTATTTATAAAATTTAATATTATATATATATATATATATATATATATATATATATATATATATATATATATATATATATATATATATATTAGTGTGTGTGTGTAACAAAAGAAGGGGGGAAATTAATTAATATCTTTCTAATCAAGGCATTAATAACTCCATAAATTAGCATTTTCTATTATTAATACTAAATATCTGCCAAATGAAGTGTATCAATAAAGCTAATGGAGTTTAAAATTTAAACTTTATTTACTCGATATAAATTATAAATAGTTGAATAACTACTTAAAACATTCATTTCATACTCAAATACAACTAAATATTTATTTATTCATTAAAATAAAAATGGAAGGAATCATTTCATATCTAAAAACCATTTAATCGAAGTTTTCCACAAAAGTAAAAGATATGTATTTCTAAGTACTACCTAAAATTATTATCCACAATTATATAATTCTATCTAGATACAAAATAAGGTAATCTTCCCATTTTAATTTTATTCAAAATATTTTCAACTACAATTAATTGCTCATTTTATGAAGGTAATGAAGAATAATAAAATTATAAGCAATCATTCATAAGATATGAATACACTCTTAAAATACAAAGTACCATCCTTTTAAAGAAGTGGGTATTTATCAACAACACTAAAAAAATTGTGTCACTTACAATCCATTTACAAGACATTATTAGATAGATAATAAGGTTGCAAGCCTTTCCAAAATTTACAATAACCAACTAACTCCAAAATAATGAACCATAAAGGGATGATCTAATTAAAACATTATGAGTGACTTAAGAGATTCAAAGTATAAGATCTCCTAAAAGGATATTATAAGCTTATAACAATATAAAAAGCAAGAATCACAAAATAACATGAACCAAAAGCATTATCTCCCCTTAAAACCATTTACAAGAGCCCATCATGGGACATAATGTACTAGCCATTACAATTTTATTAAAAATATCACTCTACAAAAAGATCCATTATGTAAATACATATTACAATAATGCGACAAATTTTACAAGTTAAAAAATAATCCATAAAAATAAATAAAGTACCAAGACATCAAAATCCAAGCTCCAAGTGAAAAACCTACACATAATTAGATCACTCCCAAAAACTCCATATTATAACATATGAGGGTGATTGACCACACATAATATAGGCATCATTACATTCCTTCCTCACCAAGTGATTCTCAAGCATAGCCTCCCCCAAGATTAATGGAAAGAGGCATGTCTCAACACTTATACACAAGGCTAGAAGGTTTGACAAGACAAAGCTTGTGGTTACCAAGAAGAAAAAAAATACAATTGTGATTAAAAAAACAAAAGAAATTAAAATACAAGGAATTATCAAAGTATTAATTATGGGGAAGAGTGGAGGGTACTTATTTGTTTTCCATAAAGATTCATAAAGGCTTTTCAAACCTAAATCAAAGGTACACTTATCATAGATGGAATTATGCCTCAAAAATAGTATTTGAACTCATCTAAAAAACCAATAGTAATAATCCATTACCTCATTCCCTAATTAATATCACTTGTTCCAACCCCCAACATGGATGGCATAGGATGCTCCCAAAATTTTCATACCTACAAGCATACAACTATTAAGTATGATGCCAATATAGGCACTTGAGTTCTATTTTTAGAATTATTATATTCTATTTTTTAGGTTTTTTGGAAGTTTATTTAATTTATTTATGATATTAATTAGTATTTTTATCACTTTGGGACACTTTCCATTGATTTCCTAAGAAATTGTTGAAACTACCAATTCACTCTAGTTCACTTAAATGTACTCTAGTTCACTATTTGAGAATTTAGTTGAGTCTAAAAAATTATTCACTCATTCCCAAATATTAATAACATGGATTTTTTATTATATTATATAAATTAAATATAATTTTATTTAACTTTATTTAATTAACTTAGTTGGAACTCTATGTTGATTAGGATGACTAGTAGTTGCATAGTTAACTTTATTGTTAAAGAAGGCTTGTTGCAAGATGTCTAAATATTTATAGTAAGTTAAATTAATTTTATTTATTATATTTTTAGTTTATTTTCAGTTCAATTATTTTTATATTAATATTATATTATATTTTCTAATTTTAGACTTAACTTATAATGCAAATTCTCTTGTAATAAGCTTATTTTAACTTTTTTTATTAATAAAATTTTCACACAAAGTTTGTGCAGCAAATTAATTAGAATGTATAATATTATCATATGTTTTATATCTTATATTATTATAATTATTCAATAATTTTTATTATAAATCATGTTTTTTCAAGTTTGAAGTTATTCAAGACACTTTTTTATCAATAATTTCGCTCACAACACAACTAGTTTGACAACTAGTAATTCTGGGATAGTTTTGAATAATGTTATCCAAGGGTACACACCACATAAATATTTAAAACCTTGACACAATATCATAAAATAATTTTTAAAAATGAAGAAAAGGAAGATGCACAAGCCTTATATATTTAGAGTGCCATAGACCCAAGCATTTATCCAAGAATTATAAGATACAAGAATGCCCATGAGAAATGGATACCTTAGAGAATTAATTTCAAGGATATATTAAGATAAGAGAATAAAAAATAAAAACACTTAAAATAAATTTTCATAATTTTATAATGTGAGACTCTAAAGGAGTAGGAGATTATTGCATAAGGATAAATGATTTAGTTCATAGAATGAGGGTTTATGGAGAAACTATACAATATAGTGTTATATTAGGAAACATTTTGAGATATTTAAGAAAACTATGGAAACATATTTTAAACACTCTTAAAGAGTGTAAATAAATTAACACTATAATTTTTTATGAGTTATTGGGTTCTCTCTTATTTCATTATGATAAGATGAGATTATATATAGGAGATATAGAACATGGTCTAGAATAAGCACTTAAAACCAAGGCAAAGGTTTAAAATAAAAAATAACCAAATAATAATTATAATAAAGTGGGTTTAAAAAACTCAAATTAAAATTTAAAATTTAAATCAAACTTCACAAGTAAGATCAAGAAATATTTTACTTGTTAGTATTGTAAAAAAAGTAGGGCATGTGATAAAATATTGTAAGATACTAGCAACTACAAATCAAGCCAATCAAGAAAGGGAAGAGAAGGATTTTTAATATGAATAAAGTGAGTTATAAAATGGATCATATTATTATCTCACATTATTTTTTATAATATAGGAATAAAATAATTGGTGGTATCTTAATTTAGGTCACTCAAATCAAGGGACAAGTCACAAAGATGATTTCAACAATTTAGATGATTCTTTCAAAATCCAAGAGCAATTAGAAGATGAAAATTCCATTCAAATTGAATTAAATGGTAGTATCAACATAAACATAATAAAATTTAATGGTGATATAATTTATCCTAAGATTTTTTATCATATTTTTATAGGTTATAGTGATGAAAGTAAGGCATACAAGGTTTATAATCATGCTAGTAAATCAATAATTATTTATAGAGATTGTTTTTTTTTAATAAGGTGTATGTTGATTTTTATGTGTGTGTGTGTGTGTGCATGTGTGCGTGCATGTGTGTGTGTGTGTTTGTGTACGTGTGCGTGTGCGTGTGCGTGTGCGTGTGCGTGTGCGTGTGTGTGTGCGTGTGCGTGTGCATGTGCGTGTGCGTGTGCGTGTGCGTGTGCGTGTGCGTGTGTGTGTGCATGTGTGTGTGTGTGTTTCATAATTAAATGGGTGAAGCCTATTTTTTTTTCAAGGGCTTACAAATTCCTACATAGGTTTCTAGTTCATCAAGAAACAATATTAACTCTTTACAAGAGACTAGTCATTCATTTACATCAGCGCCAATAAAAAATAAACATTTGTTAAATCATCATCCATATAATAAAATTTTGGATCATAATTATGATATTAGTATCAAAAGGTTAAATAATTATTTATTTAACTTATTTTATGATACTTATGATGAAAATACTATGTTTGTATTATCATCAATAACTAGTGAATCTAGAAGTTCTACAGAAGCTAGTAAAAAAAATGGGTTGATACTATGATATTAGAGATATAGTCAATTGATATGAATGTTACATGAAATTTAGTTAAATTAATTTAAACAAATATGTCATTAGTACACATTGGGTCTACAAAACCATGGTTAAAAGTGCATTCCTTAATGTAGTGATTGAAGAAGAAGTATATGTGGGGCAGCCATAAGATTTTGAGGTAAAGGGTAAATAATTTTGGGTATAGAAGTTGAAGAAATATATTTAAGGGTTTAATAAAGATATTTTATTGGATCAATGATTTTTAATAATTCAAAATGAACCAAATCTTTACATATAAGAATTGAATTATAATGTTTTATATGTTTGTCTCTATGTAGATGACTTGATCTTTATAGGTAGATCTATGAAGATGTTGAATAGATTAAAGGAAGATATAAAATCATAGTTTGAGATGACTGATATTGAGATTATTAAGTATTTTATTTCATGGAATTCCATAAAAATAAATAAGAAGTATTTATTTTCTAAGTTTAATATTTCCAGGACATATTAAAGAAGTACAATCTTCAATATTCCAAGCCTACAAACACTCAAATTACTAGTGAAAAAAATTCAATAAGGGGGGATGGAATTTATTTAAATAATTAAAATTATTTTATGATAATTTTTGGAGGGTTTTTGTATCTCATTGTGACTAGACCTGATATTAATTATAGAGTTTCACTAGTTTCTAGATTTATGGGCAAACCATTACTCAATAATTTACAAGAAATTAAGATAATTTTATGATATTTAAGAGGTAATTATAATAATGGTATCCATTTTATACCATAAATATATTTATTTCTTATTGTATATATATATTTATATTGGGGAGTATCTCTTAATGACAAAAAGTCAACTTCAAGTTATTACTTCACATTGAGAAGTGGGTTAGTTTCTTGGTCTTCAAAGAAATAGGCTATAGTTGTATTATCCTTTATTTAAGATAAGTATAAATATATTACATAATATTTCACACAATATGGTTTATATTTATGAATAATATCCATGGAATACTCAGGGAGATGATAGGAATCTCACCTCTGTGTATCAAAGGGGAAAATGTTGAGTATGATACCAATATAGGCACTTGAGTTCTATTTTTAGAATTAGTATATTTTATTTATTTAAGTTTTTTTTTTAATTTTATTTAATTTATTTATGATCTTAATTATTTTTTTATTCACTTTGGTACACTTTCCAATGATTCCTTAAAAATATTTAGAACTAACATTTAATTGTCAGTTCACTATAGTTCACTTCGGTGTACTCTATTTCACTATTTAATTACTTAATTTAAACTAAAAAATTATCCAATAATTTATAAATATGAATAATTTTTTTATTTATTAAAATAATTAAATTAAAGATAATTTTATTTAACTTTATTTAATTGACTTTGTTGAAACTCTAAGTTGACTAGGATGACTAGTAGTTGCATGTTTGATTGTAGTATTAAATAAAGATTTTGGCATGATGTCCAAATATTTATAATAAGTTAAATTAAGTTTATTTAATATATTTTTATTTCACTTATTTTTATAGGAATATTATATTATATTTTCTAATTTAAGACTTAGCTTGCAATGCAAGTTATCTTGTAATAAACTTCTTTTAACTTTCTTTATTACAATATTTATACACAAAGGTTGTGTAGTTATTTAATTCAAATTTAAAATATTATTTTATGTTTTATCTATAATATCATTAAATTTGTACATTAATTTATACTATAAATCATATATTTTATATTTTGAATCTATTAGGATACTTTTTGATCAGTAATTTCACTCACAACACAGCTAGTTTGATAGCTAATAATTTTGATATAGTTTTGTTGATACATAGATTCAATTTTGAAGAGAAAAAAATTATTTTCACTCAATCCAATCATTAAAAATATTAAACAATACAAATATAATTCAATAATAAAATGGTAACATATCGAAAGGAAAATTTCTTAGAATAGGGATTCAAAACCATGTACAAAAATAAATGCTTATTAATGCACAATTTAAAATAATTATTCATTTGAGAGAAGAAAAAAGAGGAAATAAACATTAAACCATAAAAAAATTAATTAAAATTGAAATTACCCACTTCAAAAAACAAATAACCCCTTGATAATCTTCCAAGCTTTCCTCCAAACTCCCAAATTATCTTTAAGGTTTTCCCCCAAAATCCAAAATCTATTATGCATGAAAAACCTAAAGCCCAAAAGAAGATCCTTAAAAATATAAGATTACAAAAAAAAATTACCAATAAGAAGGTGACATGTATCCATACCCATTACAATGATGCAACCACCCTCCATATTTCCTCCTACAAGTCTCATAAATATCCTTACTCACTCACATGGGTATTTCTTCCACTCAAATATCAAATACAACATATTTGTACAAAAATAAGAGTTAATTATGAAAGAAAAATTTAGGCCATGAATGAGGACCTTTCAATGAGTAAAAAGTGGTCAAAGGTCCTTAAAACCCCCATATACCTAATAGGTATAGGTATGGGTCCAAAAATAACTTGTAATATAAGGTTTACTTGTCAAACACTCAAATAAAAAGGTAGTTGAAGAGATAATTCCAAGATTCCACATAAAATTTGGGTTTGTGGGTCAACCTAATCCCACATATAGGTTATTAAACTTATTTGAGGATTAATTTAGGTTTAGTTTTATTAGATTAAAAAAAATTAGGCTAAGACATCATAATTTCAAATATTAAAAAGGAAATATAAAAAATTACAAACTATTATATTTAAAATTTTGAAAAATAAAAAGGTATAAGATTTAAAGGTTTATAAGTGGTCCAAGGTGTGAATATGGTATATTGAGGCATATTTTAGTCCCTCAGAGTCTTATCTTTGGTCCCTTGTAATCTACACACTCAATGCAACATCAAATACATCTAAGAAAATAATCAATATCTAAACAATATGAACAATCATATATATATATATATATATATATATATATATATATATATATATATAACTTTTAATACAAGTATGTCACAAAAATGAATCATAATCTTTGGTTAGTCCAGTATAATCAGTTATAAGTCACAAAACAAATCATCATGTTATTCAACATAAATATCTAGATAAAAACATACATCCACTCAAGACAATCATGTTATGTAATCATGTATACAAATAAGGTCTACTAAACTAGCTAAACAAGGTACCTAGTGATAATTCCATATAGTCCAATACATAACCATAAAGTCCATAGAATACAACAAAACATATAATATGAAATAATAATATAATCAAGATAACATCAAGTTCCTCACATCAACTTTTATACACATCAACAGGGTCACTACATATGGTAAATGTATCAAGATGACTGGGGTTTAGAGGTTCAACACAAGGGGTGTTATAGATTGTATCCAACACTTATCTAATTTTTTAGTATTGGAAGACTTTTATCAAATAAATAATTTACCCCTTTTTTCCTTCTCTCTCCCTCTCCCTTTTATATTTTTTTAGTGAATAACATCTTACCCATTACATTGTAAATAGCCCATTTTCAAGAGAAACCAACAGTGAGACCCTAAATATCTTGAGGAAACCATTTGAACTTGTTGGCAATTTTTGGCCCACATACAAAGATTTGAAGAGCTTAATAGAGTTCCTATGGAAATAAGGTTCAAATGACTTGAGAAGAAGATCATTATGTTGCAAATCTTTTGAAATACTTTAAGTAAGCTTAAAGTGTGATCTAATTGATCTTCAAGGATTAGGTCTATAGTTGCATAGAAAGATCTAAGCAGGTCTTATGGTGTTTAAGTAGTTCATAGTTATGGACAAGTCTACACAAAGCCTAAGGGGTTCATTCAGACCTTAGAAATTCAAGCAAAATTTCAAGAACAAGCTTTGAATAGTTAGACCATCACCAAGATGTCATGCAAAAATGAGTGGACCAACTAACTTATACATTTAATAAATACAATTTAGAAAGCCTTACAAGCCAAAAAAATGTAGCACCAGAGAGTCCTTCATGCCAAGATTGTCCTGTGAAAATTTCATGTCCACAAGAGCTTCTTAGCTTAATTTATGAGCATTCAAAGTTGAACCTATATAAGTGATAGCCACATAAATGTATTTGACATTCTCAAGGATGTCAAATTTCAGATCAATAAGAAAACTACTAGCATTTGAATTTTGACGGGATCATAGACATATTTGATGGGCTTGTAGACATATTTGATGGGCTCATAAATGTTAAATTTAGGACTCAAAAAAACCATTGGGGGACTAAATTTAATGGTCGTGTAGACATCAATGAAGTCCATGTGGATGTCAAGTGATGGGTGTGAAGACATCAGTTTTAAGATAAGGGAAGTAATCATTGGGGTTTAAAATAAAAGAAAATTTGAGGGCTTGCCTTAGGTTGGACCATGGATCTAATGGTGTGACACAAATCAAAGGGTCAAGGATCTTGATAGGTTACCATGTGCCACAAACGTGTGAACCAAGTGATAGCAGAGATATGAAAGGAACATAATAATGACATGAGTTTATAAAATAAAAATGGTCATATTTAGAGTATGATGAAGCATGGTCAGAAGATTCCATATAGGAGGACATATTAGAAAAAGGGTTTTATGGACTCATGCTAGCAAGAAATAAATAAAACTAAGATCAGGCACGTTCTAGGTAAGGCCAAGAGATAAAAGGCTAGTTGAGATTTTTTAAATGAAAGTTAAGGAAGATATTTTAGACCTAACTTGAAGCAAATATATGGGACCAAGCTCAAGCATGTTCTAGGTGAAACCAAGTGGGTATTTATAAGATTGAGCTTCACCATTGGGGCTTGATAGGGATATAATAGGTCCTTTTGGTCCTAACATAGATAAAACAAGTTCTTAAGTTGTTCATGAGATATAAATGAATTCAAGTATATATTTTGACTATTTAAAAACCAATAAATGAGATTGGTTTTTAGTCTATAGTAAATCCATACTTAGGATTTACAAGAAAAAATGCCAAGGGATAAATATGGGTTAAATCATCCATAGAGATCGAACAAGAACATATAGTCACCTATAACAGACTTGATCATATTTCTATCAATTCAAGATTATGATGATTTGGTCCTCATATCAAAATAAGTGGAAGATAAAGGCTAGGAAAGTAGTTAGAACATTCATTTTCATCAAGGTCATGATTCATTGCCCTAAACAAAGCTCTAGTCTTCTAGTATATTTCTCAATCAATGAGATGGCTCAAGGAATAGTTGGAGAAAAGGTAGGCTATCTTGTCTAGAATGTATTAGCTCTATTTGGGTTAAAGTATGGTGTGGCATTCATTAAAGATAGTGGCAGCTCACTTAATGTTTTTTCAAATGGCATGATCCCACTCTCTCTCTCTCTCTCTCTCTCTCTCTCTCTCTCTCTCTCTCTCTCTCTCTCTCTCTCTCTCTCTCTCTCTCTCTCTCTCTCTCTCTCTCTCTCTCTCTCTCTCCTTATATATTCTAGTCTCTTCCCCATTGTAGGGGTTCTCAAAATTTAGAATTTTATCTTTCTAGGAGATAGGGAACTCTTTGAGATATTGAAAAACATCCTTAGCTTGATTAGGCTCTACCCTATCAAGTATTTTTAATAACTACCTCTTGATGCAATATAAGACTTTCTTTGCCTATCTCTTGCCTTGGGTCTGGTTTAGAGAGTTATGCATGATGGAATTATGTGAAAGAGAATATTCCTCATCCATTATCTTCCTTTTTGACCTTGTTTAGGGAGTTTTAAATGCCACTTATAGGTATAAATTAATGTTCTAATTTGAACCTCTTCTATTAAATACTGATGTAATTAGCTTGATCTTGAGGTTCTGTGAGCTAGTATTATCGCCTGTTGATCTAGTGTGGGTTTAAGTTTATGAGAGTCTTCCTTTTAAATTTGGTGCATCACCTAGTTAAATTTATTAGGATCCCTTATCCCCTTTCTAACTCTTTTCCCCATGAAGCATTTGTTTTAGGTGAGCATCAAAGAAGAATTCAGCCTACTTTAGAGGTTTAGCCCCAACATAGGTTACCCATAGCCTGAGGTTGTTTCAATATTTTGACTTGATGAGAGAGATATTGAATAACCCTCTCCAAGGGTGCACATTATTATCACAATAGAACCTTTGGACAAAAAATCACATCTTGCCCATGTTATATAATATGGAATTTCTTGTCCCTTAGATCACCAATAGGTTCTAAAAATGAGGGGACTCTTTGTCCCATGTGTTGTAAGTTTCTCTTGTCCACTCATAATAGTCAATTCAATAATTTTCTTTGAGTGGGTCAAAATTTCAACCTAACAAATAGGATAATGTAGTGTCTTGATATAAGAAATGTAAGATCAATAGGTACATGGGTGTATTAAGCCCTATATGTGCAAGATATAGATGTGTTATAACTATTTATAATTTATGGTTAATTATACCAATAATATTTAAAAAAGGCACAAAGTAGATCTGTGGTTTTACAATAACAAAAATATTTGGATCTTAACTAATCCTAAAACCAATAATAAAATTAGCATGAAATGATAGAATAATCTATACCAATGAGTGAAAAGGGAAAGAGAGATAAGGATATTAAAGTGAACACAATTATTTATTGTAGTTTATTTCAAGAATTGATAGCAAGTTCTTGAGACTAAAATAGACAAAACTATAGGATCTAATTATGATCTAAAAAAATGTCAGAATTGATTGAGCATAAAATTATGTCGTGGTTAGAATTTTCATGTGTTCATTAAATATGTTTATTGTGTATTATATTTCCAATTGTGTCTTTTACTAGTTTTCACAACATGGACTTCACTTAGGCCTTATTTCAGCATAAGTATGAAAAATATAAATCCTTCAAGTGTATTAAAATATTAAAGAGTATAATTAAAATATTTATAATGCACCTAAGGCTTGTGGAATGCCATACTTTTCATTGACTTATTCAATATCAGATAATTAAATGCTTTAGGATATTTTATTTATACCAAATCCACAAATTTGAATTAAAAATATTGGCATGAAATTTTAAAAAGGAAAGAACGAAACCTAAAAATCATAGGTCCACACATATAAAACATAAGCAATAAGGGTAGAACAAGGTCCCACACAAGGAAAAAACATAATTAATAAAGGGCCAATTGTGTCTAAGATAGAATAAAAATATCATCAATTCTAAACTAAGTGTAGAAAATACAGAGAGATGATAAAGGAGGCCTCGAAATATAGAGGAAATAAAATAGCATTGGACCACACAAATAATAAGGATAGGATGAAAACACATGAAAAAGTGTTAATAAGACCCTAGTTCATATTGTTTAACCCTAATTTTTTAGATGTGGTGGATAGGGTTAAGAATATAGAAGTGGTTCACACATAAGGGTGATAAATTAATCTATACCAAGATAATTAATAAAAAACTTAGGTAAACAATATTCTAAATTTATAAAAATAATATTTCTAAATATAGTAAAGTAAAACTATTGAAAGATATTGTAATAAATAACAAATAATGGTAATTAGTTAGTTTACTATGAGTAAGAAGATCTAAACTATAAATAAGTGTAAATTATTCATGATCAATATTATGGATCAATTTTTATATTATGATAATTTCACATATATAACCATGAACATTATCATCATATCTGAACACTATCATCGATACTAATATCTAACTATGATGTAGGTGTCTAGTACAAAATAATGACTAGATCTGGATGTGACCAACTTCACTATTTTGGTTTTTTTTTCACCTTGTTGTTGATGTATTATGTATACAACTAAATTACATTTAGTGTAAAAAATCACCTAAAACATATTGTTTATTCTTTTTCAAATAATACATCACATCTCCCTCCACATTCAAATAATTGAATAATTCAAATTAGTCAATTATGAACACTTTAAATCCTTATTTTAAATATAAAATCTGGATTTTACAACTCATCAAAACATCTTTCACCTTTTTATCCCTCATCCTAACCAAATCCATAACTTTCTCAACCTCCTATGACTCATCCCTAGAGTTGTCAAAAAGTTTTGACTTAGTCTTATTAATTTAGCTGACCAACCCCATGCTTATCTCAACCATTTTAAATGGTGTTCATCCTCATGGGTAAAGACTCATTATCCAACATTAATTATTTATATCATTGAATAAGTGAAAATAATCCTCCATCATTGGATTTTCCTCCAAAAATATATAAATAAACTTGAAAACCTTTATTTTCAAGGATTGAAATCTAGACTTATGCTAATAAAGTTATAATCACAAGTGAATACAAGAGAATAAAAGTGAATCAAAGCATATAAAACTTTTTTTTACACCAAAATTCTTCCCATTATTTTTTGCATTAGAAGAGTGAGCACCACATTTTTTAAGAGAAAATCAAGTTTACATCGCAATAGAGAAATCTTGCACATTTGAAGTGTAAAGTTTGTGGTTTTTATTTTATTTTTTTGTTTCTCTATCCTAGGTTTAATTTAGTTTAGATTAAGATTATTTTATTTCTTAGCACTTCTAAATTTAATTCACATATTTATATCACGTCTAGTGGGACCTTCCCTCATCGTTTTCATCTTTTAATCATTATTTTTGTATAATCATTATTTTTGTATTTAGATAACATTTTACATTTGATTTTTCTTATTTACATTTGTGTATGTATTTCATCTTGTCTTTTTGAGTGATGGTATAAGCTACAAGTTTTTATCAAACTTTTCCTATGTGACTGTGTAGCTCCTCTACATAACAACGAATTTAGAAGCATAAATAATGAAATTGTAGACCTAACTAGTAAAATTATTCAACTACATAGAAAAAAAAAAAAAAAATCATTTTTTGTGTTTTATATTTTATTTATAGGGTTAATAATGATTTTTTTAATAAATAATGAAATCATAATTTATAATAGCAAAATCATCATTTATAGTAGTGAAATTATTGTTTGGATTAGTGAATTTATTAATCTTGGCAGTAAATTTGTCTATGTGGGTAATAAATTTGTCTTTATGGGCAATGAATTCATCTCTATAGGAAGCGAATTTATCATTTTTCGCAATAAAATTGTTCTATAAACACAAGTTTATTTATATTCTATTTTCAGTATATTATCTTTTTTTATGTTGATTTTATCACAATTTTATTTTTCCTATCTTTCTGTGTAATAGTGATTTCCTTACAAGGAGGTTTTTTTCACTTTATTTTCATGGTTTTCACTTTTCTATTGTAGGTTATCTTGTTCCAAGCCTAAGTAAATATTCTAAGAACTTGTTTTCAGAATTCTTGTCAAAGATAATCAGCAAAAGGGATAAACAAAAATCCAATTTCTTTTTACTAATGCTTTTGATTTTGTTTTCAAAAGTTTTTAGTAATTACATCACATTTTAATTTAGTATTTTGTTTGTGATTATGAAAATACTATATGCTCTTTCCTTGGAATCACATTGGTGATGATACTCATAAATCATAAATGTTTCCATAATTATTTGTGTTACCTAACTAGTTCCCACATATGTTCTTTCCTTGGCGTTATATTGGTGATGATACTTGGAAATTATAAATGGATACTTAATTTTTATTTTTATTTTTATTGTTAAGGTCTCTATTGATCATGGATTTCATAATCATGTATTAGGTAAAACCCCATTTATCGATGGGGTATATAAATTGAGATCTAGCTATTTCAATTGCCTAAGTAGTTGTGTGTTTTAAGCACACTGTGACATGAGGGTCTTTCATGCTCCAATGCCTATGGTATCAATAATTTCCTCAAAATATGATATTGTCAATTATCAACACACTAAGTCCCCTATAGCTATGTTGAGAACTTTGAGACAATACCTAATAGTATATATCTGATTTATCTATTTCTTCCATGGTTTTCCCCCTTAGATAATCTTGTTTAAACCTTAAGCCTATAATAACCTCTTTTTATATTCAAATTTGGTGCATTATTTAGTGGTTAGCATGAAAAATATAACTTCCAAACACCCTCAAAAATAGACTCAATGGACCATGGGAATGATAGGATCCTCCATGGTTAGCACCTTGAAATATTAAGCTATAACTGAGAGTACGAATGAGTCAGTGGCATTGGAAGGCCCACTATTTTTTTATGAATATCATCACAATTTTCACCTTTTATATGTAATTTATTGACTATTTAGAATAGAATTTTGTTTGTTGTTTCCTTGTGTCTACCACATGCTGAAAAATCTTTCTTTGAAAACTAGTTCTTTTAAGTTAAAAATCACATCTTGAAATCAAGTCTTCATGTCAAAAAACTTAAATTAATTGGTTCAAGAATTCAATTTTTTTAGTCAACTTTTTGGTTTGTATTTTTAATTTAGAACATCTTTTATCTTTTAGACATTTTTTCCTTTTCTTAAATCATGTCTATTACTCAGAAAATGACCAAATATTTTCCCCCATCCCTCATCCAGCTCATTCTTCATTCATTTTTCAAATTTATAAAAACATTAAATAATTTCATTCCAAATTTATTTTCAAAATCTTTCAACAATCTATTTGTGTAAAATAAACATAATCATTTTCAAATTCAATATTTTTTTTTCTATTTATAGATCTAAAACTTATTTTCCCTAGGATATATCAATCCCACAACTACTTAATTGACCTCTACATCATTAGAAAAATAGTAATTATGTAATCTCCGAATGGTTAAACTATTATTTTTTAAAACCATACTATATTTTTTATTAACTAGGGTTAACCTTTTCACACAACCAACACCTTATAAGTTTGACATCAATTCTGACATAAGTTGATTTATCATTTTTCCACATCTCTTAGTTCATTTCATCTTTTCTGCAATTTTGATTTTTTATGTTTTCTTGCACAAATCTAAAGGGGGAATAATCACTTTCATTTTAATTCATTTGGAGCAAAGTTCTCCTTATTAATCATCAACACTACTTCTACTTCTTCTATTATTTTTCAAAACAATATTGCTTTACAACACTATTTCAAAGAGGGAAAAATGTAGACACCTAAATTTTATTTAGTGTTGAAATTCAATTAAAACATATTATTAATTCTTATTCAAATAATACATCACATCTCCATCCAAATTCAAATAATTGAATAAGTCAAATTAGTTAATTATGCACACTTTAAATCTTTATTTTAAATATAAAATCTAGATTTTACACTACATCAAAACATCTTCCACCTTTTTCTCCCTCATCTCAACTAAATCCAAAACATTCTCAACCTTCTATGACTCATCCCCTAAGTTGTTAAGAAGTTTTGACTTAGTCCTATTGACTCAACTAACCAAATCTAGGCTTCTCTCAACCATTTGAAATGGTCTTCGTCTTCATGGGTGAGGATTCATTATCAACCATTGATTATTTGAATCATTTAATAATTCCAAATAATCTTCCACCCTTGGATATTCCTCCAAAAATCTATAAATAAAATTTAAAACCTTTATTTTAAAGGATCAAAATCTAAACTTATGCTAACAAAGTTCCACCCATAAGTGAATCAAAGTGAATAAAAGAAAATAAAAACATAAAAAACACATTTTACACCAAAATTATGCTCTTTCTCCTTTGTATGGGAAGAGTAAGCACCATATTTTTGAAGAGAAAATCAAGTTTACATCATAATGGATCAAGCTTGTACATTTAAAGCATAAAGTTTGTGGTTTATGTTTTCTTTGTTTATTATTATATCTTAGATTGAAATTAGCTTAGATTAAGATTAGTCACTTATAAATTTAAGTCACTCATATTCATATTTGGAATATAATTTATCACTTTTTACTTATTAATCAAACCCTATCTCTTCACCCTTATTCATCTTTGGAATGAGTTTTCTAAAAAAGGGTTCATGGGTTCATGGTGTTGAGCTAACCCCAAATACCCCTCTATAAATGGGTAATTTTCACATATTCAATACTCTAAGATGGCCTCAAACCTATGTATTCATCTCATATATGTGGTAAAGTGTGTGCATATGGGTGAAATATACTATATGATGATGCATGTAGTGATCTAGTTTGTAATTTGAAAAATATCACTCATGGGATGCCATTTGAATTATTCAAACATGCGATATAATTTATCTTAGCTTTATATGAAAATATAGATGAATAGGGTAGAATTATGTGGTTGTGTAGTTGATTGGTTTATATTTATTAAGTGTTTGATTGGTATTTTCAATATGATGGATGAGAAGATTTAGACTTGTATTTATACCACACCTTTTGAAAATATATCAATAATACAAATAGGTCAATCCATAGGTTTTGAATATTTTGAAATTTGGATGAATTTTGGCTATTATACACTAGATAAGTATCTAAACACTACCATCTATGGTAATATCCATCTATAGATGGTAGTGTCTAGAAGGTTAAAAAATATATATGGATTTGAAACTAAAAGTGGAGGATATTTATCAGCTTTTAAGTTTTATTTATAGTACATGAGACCTAGGTCATCTTAATGATATAGATAAAACTAAAAGATAAGTATTTAGGCACATTGAAATGGTTAATGCAAGAGTTTTTATAGTAGGGAGGTCTAGAATCAAAAGGTAAAGACCTAATTGATATTTATCAAATGTACAAGACTAAGATGATATAAATATATAATTTTAGTATCTAAATTCTCTACCTCAATAATTTATTAATGCATAAAGATGAAATTACTACGTTAAAAGAAATAAATGTGTACCTATGTGTGTACTATTTAACCCTAAATTTGGATGAAGATCCTACATGGGTAGATAGGGTTAAGATAATTAGATCTAAATTAGACCTAAAGTATACCAATTAAATGACAATTACAATGCACAAGGGTGATAATTAGATCTAAATCATACCAATTAAATGTTGAACTTAGATATAATTTATACAAAATTTATTAAAATGAGATAGGATAAAAATAGTAAGTACAATTATGCTAGATATGTAAATGATAAATAAATAATGTACTTGGTTATATTGTTAATATATTTCTATAGTTGGAGTAGGTAGAAATTATACCGAAAGAAGATTCTATAACAATCACCAAATTTATAATTGAGTGTCCCTAGATCTGCAAACACTAGCATCAGCCTTGGATGGTAGCATCGATGATATTATTTTAACTAGATGCATGTGTTATATATGAAATAAATGTTGGAAAAGGATGTAACCATATATATTATTTTTATTTTGTCTTTTCCTTCACTTTGATGCATTCAAATTTGGGTCATGGACTATCACTCCTTGTGAAATTGTAAAACCTTAGTTATTCATCTTCATAGTGACCTTCATAAAAATGGGTTAGTGGGCACACAATGTTTAGATGACCATAAAAAACCATATATAAATGAGAATTACCTATATATACAATACTCTAAAGAGGTAATTTGATTAATTTAGTTCACCCCAATATGTTGACTTATGTGTGAATCATGTAATATGTGAAAAGCAAGTACAATAATGACTTCGCTTGTAAATTATAAAACATATATCTTGGGCTACTCCTTCAATAATTTAGACCTATGTATGTGATTTACCTATGACTTATATTTAAATGGCATAAAATATGGAATCTTTTCTCACTTTAGTGTTTTATTGAATGCTTTTGTAAGTTTCATGGTGAGTAGGTAAGAAGTTTCTAGGTGAGGAATGAATAAGGAGTGATTGTGAATATATACCACTCCTATCGGTAAATATCTCACATTAAGTAACTTAGTCCAACCATTAGGATAAATTTCATTTGTAAATTAGATTACTTTAGGGTACTAGAAACCTGCATTAGGATAAGACACTAACATTAATGTAAGGGTCTAGAACTGATACTTGTGTCTTGAATATTAGAAAATAGGTATAGGATTAAAACTTGTATGGGTATAAGAGAGCATATTTTAAAAAAATTGGGCAAGATATAAGGTTTGGGTCATCAACATAATATTTGTTAGACCAAGAGATAGGCCAAAGGGGCATAAGATAGAGTAGATACAAGACTTCTAAAAGTGGAAAAGGTATAGAACTGATAAGAATAACCAAGGTATGAGTATGATATGCGTAAAAGATTGAGTAAATATATAATTCATAAATATCATCTACATTTCCCACATTTAATATAGTAATTAAATTATTGGTTTAAAGGAGAATAAATAGGTACATGGTGTGTATAATACACCTTACCTTTGTGTGATTCCAAATTGAGTGATTTTCTAATGACTAGACTACAATTAAGAGAATGTTAAAGTACATAATTAGTGCATATAACATGATATTAAAAGCATTTTAAATCATTTAAATAAAAATATTTATGTTTAGGAGTACACTTACGTATCGATGCAACTACCTTGCCTATTGGCAAACTGATTTGAAATATGTATCATTATGAATCACTAAAAATGAGATTAGGAAAAATATATAAATGTATAAACTACACATATTTAATCATATAGATAGATATTATAAGGCACATTTCCCTAACCTTAGATAAAAAAATTTAGTTACCACCTAAAATTTGAGATTATCTTAACTATGCAACCCAATCATACTTATAACCTAATGAGTATGAGTGAATAAAATCAATTTATACTATCAAATTGGTGAGGTTGTATGATGCAATCAAGTCCAACCTAAAAACTTGTCAAGATTGAGTGATTTAATCATCTTGATTATACCAAAATAAAACCAACTATTGTAGTAGATTAACTCATTAAAGTTCATAAAAGTCCAACCTGGTGGGTGATGATAGCCCATAGAGTGTTTTGAAATGTGAAACTGATTTCAATTTTATAATATTAGGCACACATTTCATAACATATTCACCTTATATATGTCTCATGATAAAACCATGTATATCAATGGTACTAATATATAGAATTCTACCATAATTTTGAATCTAAATTATATAATTGTGTACTTTGGCTAATTTGAAAACTAAGTGTAGATAACATGCTTTCAAATCATGCACCCACTATATATGGAGAAATACAAAAACTAAAATAAGTTCCAATGTGGAGTGTGGAGAACATGATTCCAAATCATGCCCCCAATGAATATGGGCATGTCAAAAACTTAATAAGTGTAGAGAACATGATTGAAAAGCATGCCCCCATTGAATCTAAAAACTATGTCAAATGTAGAAAATAGGCCTCTATGACATACCCCTAATAAATATGAAAATTGTGTCAAGTGTGAAAAACATGCCTCTATGGTAGGCCCCCACTGATATGCACCCATATGAGGTAAGGGAAGAATATAAATTTGTAATTGCCTCACTTTAAAAGGATAATCCAAATAAATAATATGTGAATGGAACCATTTAGCATAGAGAATAATAAGTCTAAGTACATTTATCATTGAAGTGAATAAAACAATGTGATCACATAAAGGCCTATGATGTATGATAAATATCATGGCAACATATAGACATAAATAGGACAAGATTAATAAGAAAATAATCACACACAAAAGAAAAGTCAAAATTAAGTCAACATACAATGGTTTTTGGAGATTGAAAACAAGGGGCATGTTCAAATTCCACATAATCGAAGGGACATGACTCCATCAAATGTCAACAAAAGCAAGAATAACATATTTAAATGTCCATATAACAAACAGTGACATATGATAATATCAAATAAAGTGATCAAAAGTATGGGGGATGTAAGTTGATGAGCATATTTAATTTATCAAATAAGTAAGACAATAGCATGGTAAGACACTCAAGAAAGTGCATAAGCAACTAGCATAAATATATCATAGTATCCCATGGATCAAATGTGTTAACAAAAAATGTCAATATCATAGCATATCAAGTACCCTATGAAATATATAATCATGGATAAACGCATGTGTAAGTATGTATAATCTCAAAGATGATAATGAAAAGTGATCCTCAAACCATATAACTTATGAGTATCGTGATCAAATGAGTGTCCTAAATGTCACTATGACATGAGTAGAAGGAAGGTCCAACATTTGAAAATAACAATAGGTCATGTATTTGTGTATGCATATATTACACATAAGTATAAGATTGACACATATGTGTATGTAGGATTAATTTATACATCATTCATTAACATGGAACTAACACATAGATGCCAAGGAGCTAATATATTATGTAGGTGATGGAAATGTTTTTTGATTTTTGACTATTTTTTTAATTTTTTTGGTATGTTTTGGAATATTATGAATAGGAAATATCATCCTATGATCTCATCCAAATTATGGTCATAGGTGTCTCCCCACTTGAAACATGGTGCAAGGAATTTGTGGTACTACCAAGGAACATGTATAGGTGCAATATTTGTCACTATAGTATAAGTGATACTCTATGTATGTATAATAGTACTTTGGGGTTGTGAAGTATAAATTAAAATAATAGGGTTTCATAGAACCCATATCTACATGCTCTATGGTTTTTTTTACAGTATAAATTATAGAAACATGTTTAGGTTCTTTAGATCTATGAATATAGTGTGTATTAGAATATTAGGTTTTGATGGAACCCACTGTGTGTTTTTGATGTAATGTATTATCAAGTAATGACCACCTAGTAAAGGGTATTTATTATTGGTTACCCTTTTATGGTGTATTATCCTTAGTATGATTTAAAATTAATTGTTTGGGTATATTTTTTATTTTTAAAGAGGATGCTCATATGGAATTATAAAAAATATAATTACCCAATTTGCATGAATGTATTTAACACACTCATTCACTATAGAAGGTACCACTTGAAGTGTATGGATCCAAGGTATTCCAAATAACATATCAAATATTTTAATGGAATGTATAATTAAAAAGGTAGCAACCTCATGTGTGGTACTAACCTATAAATGTAGGTCAATCTTACCAAGAACCTTCTGGGAGGTCCCATTGAATGCTCTAACTGATCTAGTAAAATTATGTAAATAAGGATGAATATAACCTAGATGCACAAGTAATGTCATGGTGTAAACATTTTCACTTACACCATTCTATGTATAGGATCATCATCAAGGAATGCTTGAATTAATAAATAATGAAGATTAGATTCATCATCCTTAACCACATTATCATTAATAAGAATAGAATTTATCTTAATTGTAGGAGATATATGTCATGTATAAATACCAATAATCTCATCTAATGGGTGCCCATAATGTGATGGTGGAGGATGTGCATTATATACCATTTTTACTTTTAGTTCCTTCTTAGAATCATCTTGCAAGGATTATTAAATATTATTTATTTCAAGTTAAATAATATGTTTGTATAATGTCTTGGTCCTTGATGATAATCACAATAAGCATTTGCATCATATCCTTTGGGTAGAGGTCTATTCATATCAACCTATATAGGATGAGGGAGAGATATATGATGACAATCTACTATCCATGGGAGTAATGAAACAAGATATTTAGGTAAACATGTAAATTGTCTCCTTGGTGTATTAGATAAGACAATCTAATTAGGCTACTTTAGAACTGTGTTAACCATGGTGGTTGTTTCCTTTTTAGGCTCAGGAGGTTTTACCTTATAAATTATTTTGATTGTAAACTTGGTATTGGATGTAGATGCAACTCATGTGTTTGTTACATACTTAAGATTATTCAATGAAATAAGTTTCATTTCATGGTCCCGTACAACATGGAATAAGTCATCAAAAGATTTGAACTTCTTGAAAATAAAGGACTTGTGTAAATGAGAAAGAAAACTTATTTTGAATATGTCTTGAAACTATTTATTTGCCATAGTATTAGTCATTTTATCCAACATTGTCTCATATCTAAAGACATATTCAATGATAGGTTCATTTATTCCTTGTTTAACTTTTGAAATTTGAGCATAGGAAACCTTTTCAAAAATATTAATGGATAAGTGTGCTAAAATTTTGATCTGTAATAGGTTTGAATGCTTTCACAGATTGGAGAGGTAAATCATAGAACCACCTCAAAGCATAGTCCTTGAGGCTTCTTGGGAATAATTTCATAAAAAAATTATCATTAGAGGCATAGTCAAGGCATGCAACATAAAAGGATCAAAAATATTTTTTAGGATCACCCTTGCCATCATAAAATGTGAACTTAAGTATAATAAAAACTAGTTGGCAAAGGGTAAAAAAATATCTTAGCTCCATGCAAATCATGCAACACATCTTGGGAATCAATAGCATGAAGAGACTTTAAAACATTTTGTTCAATATTTGTAACCTAATCCTTTAAGTTATTTATAACTTGAATGATTTTTTTGATTGTGTCTTGGGATTTAGATCAATAGGCTGAGTAGTTACTAAAGGGGATGTAATCATGGATTGAATAGGTGTAGAAAATAGTATTTGAGTTGAAACATTTATTATCCCCATGGTAGATGTAGCAATAGTAGTTTTAGGAAATAAAGGTTAAAATACATATCATGTGCCCCCATTAAAATTGTTAAGTTGTAATGTGTTCATGGGGAGGGTTGTTTGTATATGGGGATGACCCATAATTATAATATCATGATAAATAGATGGACTTATTTGGTCATCTTTATTTTTTACATTATTAGTTTTTAATATATATTTTAGGATTTCATCAAGATATTTAGGGTTTTTTTGAATACGCTCACAAAATAATGCAATTTCTTGTAATTTTTCATGATCTATTTTCTCATGTTCATTGGTTTCATTGAACTCATGGTTTTCATTATCAGAATCTTCTTCTATGATAACCTAATATGTTTTACATTATAAACATTGGTATAATTATGATCCATATGATTATTTCCCTAATTATTTTGAAACATCTTAAGTGGTGGGATGGGAATCTTAATGTGTTCAATAGGCACACCTCTCAATCTAGGCTATGCCTAGGTTACATGTAAAATAATATAAGAAATTAAAAATTAGAGCAATGTAAAATCCTAGATGACTAAAAACCCTAAGGTTAAAAAAAATTTGCATTCAAATGAATCATGTTCACCAAATGTCTAACCCTAAATTTTGATAAGCATCCTACATCAGTAGATAGGGTTAATAATATATAAATGACAATGCACAAGGGTCATAATTAGATCTATAGTAGGTCAATTAAATTCTAAACCTAGACACAACATATGCTGAATTTATTAAATTAAGATACGCTAAAAATAGTATGTGAAGTTATGATAGATATGGAAACAACAAAAAAACAATGTACTTAGTTGTTTTTAATGCTAATACAATTATGGATCTAGAACAAGCAGAAATCATACTGGAAGAAGATTTCATAACAATGGCCAAATTCTAGATTGAGTGCCTCTAGTGCTGCAAATAATAGTGTTAGCTTTGGATAATAGCATCAATACTAATATTTAAAATACACATAGGTTTCATGTATGTAATACCTTGTGGAAAAGGATGAAACCACCTAGATGCTTATAAGCTTATCTTTGAATGTGCTCTAATACATTCAAATCTAGGTCATAAACTGTCATTGCTTGTGAAATTGTAAAACCCTAATTATTCATATTCATAATGAACTTAGGAAAAATGGGCTAGTGGTCACATGGTGTCTAGGTAACCCTAAACACCCCTTTATCAATGATCATCACCTACATATCCAATATTTTGAAGATGTCCTATGTGTTGGCTTGTGTGTGAATCATGCAATATATGGAAAGAAAGTACAACAGTGACCTAGCTTGTAATTTATAAAATATAGATTTTGGGTTGATCCTTTATTACTTAAAACATGAGTATGTTTTGTCCCTATGATTGATTTGGAAATATAAAAATGGGGAAGATTTTCTCTCTTGAGTGTTTGATTGAATGCCTTTTTTAAGTTTCATGGTGAGTAGGTAAGAAGATTCTAGGTGAGTAATGAATGGTGAGTGATTGTGAATATATACCACTCTTATCAAGAAACATATCACATTAAGGAACTTAATATGACCATTAATATATGTTTTACTTTAAAATTATGTGAATTTAGGTCACTAAACACCTACATTAAGGTAGGACACTAGCGTTGATGTATAGTTCTAGGACTGACATTTGTGTCCTATCAATTAGAAAATAAGTACATGATCAAAACTTGTAGGGGCATAAGATAAACACATTTTAGACATTATAAGAAAGATAGAATATTTGGGTCATTAACATAAGACTATTAAGACCAAGATATAGGTGAAAGGGGCACAAGATAGAGTATATGTGAGACTTCTAAAAGTGGAAAAGGTCCAAAACTAAATAGAAAAACCAAGGTCTAAGTTTTCCAAGTGTGTACAATTGAGGTGCTATATAGTTCATAAATATCATCTATAATAACATATATTTCCTTTTCTTGAGCCTACTTTGAGTGTTTTTTTGGTGTATTAACTATAAAAAAGAACATGTTATAGTATAAATCAATGCATATAATCTAAATTTTGAAATAATTTAAATGCTTTAAATAAAATAGAGTAATGAAGGAATATACACATGCATTGATGCAACCATGTTGTCACTTGGTGCTTTGACTTGGTAAATATGCTTCCTTATGAAGCATTGGATATGTAAGAGGTTTATACCTAAACCTTGGAGATTTGAAGACATATATTGTAAGGTATTATGCCCCTAGTTCAGTGCAAGGATGAGTTGTGACATTGTCATTGAGATCATTATATCTCGATCACACAACTCAAGTGTGAATATATATAATCTAGCGAGGGTTAGTGATTTAATTAACTCATCCTATAAATATCATGAAATTGGATGATTTATTCATACCAGTCTATAAATTTGGTGATGTTAAATTATTTAATCACTTCAACCAATAAAAATAACCTACTCTTGTAGTATAAAAGGCTTGATAACATTACATCTTGGTGTAATCGATGTGTCTTGGTGAGAAATATAATTGGCAGGTTTTTTATATTTTGTTGAAATAGCATGGCATATAAACCTGTAAAATCCTTGAGTTAGAGTATATGTGTCATAAATTTGGAAAAATTTGTTTCAAATCTATGCCAATTTAGTGCAATGTATAAGATTCTAACCCAAATGTATCTCTAAATTAGTTAATTAAATTAGAATTTGTACAACTGTGGAGTTCATGTCTTTATGACATGCCCCCCCATGAATTATAAAGATACTAAGTAATTATATAAGTTTGGAGTTCATGTATTTTTGACGTGCCCCCACTAAAAATTAGAAATACTGAGAAGGTGTATAAGTTTGGAGGTCATGTTTTTATGACATGCCCCTAATAAAATATAAAAACTATGAAAATGTGGAGGTCATTATTTATGTCATACCCCACTGATATTCCCACTCCCTCCCCCCTCATTGAGGTGAGACAAATATAAACTTGTAGTCACCTTACCTCAAAATTATAAGTTAGCTATATAAACTATGTATGAATCATGTATCATATAGGGAGAATATGTATGTTTTTTTTTTTTTTTTTTTTTTTTTTGTGTGTGTGTGTGTGTGTGTGTGTGTGTGTGTGTGTGTGTGTGTGTGTGTGTGTGTGTGTGTGTGTGTGTGTGTGTGTGTGAGTGAGTGAGTGAGTGAGTGAGTGAATTAATCTCATAGTATGTGACAACATCAAGTTCTAAAATGCATGATATAGATGATGGCAATGTATAAAGAGTAACAGTACAAGCTCAAAAAACAATCAAGAACACACACAATAACCATCAATTTAATTCAAATGAATGTTTCAATGAGACTTCATACAAAGATCATGTTCAAATGCCACACAATTTAAAGGGATGACATATTCAAATGTACAATTCACATGGAATGAAATATTCAAATGTTTGGACAATATAAAATGGCACAAGGGCTAACAAGAAAGGAACATATTTAAATGTTCCATAATAAATACAATATGAATCAATGTAACAAACTCAATAAAGTGAAAAATATATGAATCATAATAAACTAGAATAGACATATTATACTCATCCCTACATATATGTGTTAGGAAAAAATGTTATGTAGTATAGCATATCAAGTACACTATGAAAGATTTGAGCATGAAAATATACACGTGTAAGCATTGGTATATAATCTAAAACATGATAATGTAGAAATGGCCATAAACGATATGTAACCTGCATCAATCATGACCAAAGGAGGTATATGCACCTAATGTATAGTATAATGTGGGTAGAGGAGAGGTCAAACATCTAGAAGTGCATAGATCATGTGTCTAGGTATGTATATATCATACTAAAATATATATGAAATCTATGTGTATATATAAATGAAATTAGATTATCTATATCAACATAAATCAAATGAAATAGATTCCAAAGATCTAATAAAATCTAGAAATGTTAAAAAAATTTGAACTATTTTAATGTTTTTATATTTTTGGATTTTTTTTTTGTTTTTATTTTTTTGGAATACGTTGGAATGTTTTGTTTAATTTATATTGAATGGATCAATTTTGTTATGATTGGATAATTTTTAGTGAAAAATGTTCATATCATGTTCCTCTTATCTCCTTACTTTCTTAGTATAATTACCATCACCATCATGTGGTATGTGAACCAATATTTCCTTGTAGGAGAATGAAATACCTTATTGGTTTTGATCTATTTAAGATTCTATTTGGTATAGCCAAAATGAATCAATTATAAAGTTATGTTGAGTTGTATGTGGCATGACGCATACTTCTATTTGGATGACACATAGTCCACAAGTAATTGGTTATATTATGTATCCTAATGAGTTCTTATAACTTCCTTTATTATGTAAGTTTTTAATGGTATATCCAAATTATTTTAAACATCTTTCAGTGTAAAACATTTATTTTTTGTAAGATTAATATGGTTATTGTATAATTAAAATGTTTCATGTTTTATTCACATCGATTTCACCAAATGTTTAACCATAAATTTGTATTTGCAATGGATAGGGTTAATAATATAAAATTAGTTCACACACAATGTGATAAATTAATCTATAGTAGTAAAATTAATAGAAAATTCTAAAAAAAAATATTATGTATTTATAAAAATAAGATTGTTAAAGATATTAAATTAAAACTATTGAAATATATTAAAATAAATAATAAATAATGATACATATTTGGTTTATTATACATAGGTAGATCTGGATTGGAGACGTGTAAATTATGCAATATCTATATTTTGGATTATTTGTTAGTTTTATAAATTTCACTTTTGTGGTAGCAGACACTACCATCAAATCTAGACACTACCGTTGATGTTAGTGTATGAATGTGATGCATGCATCTAGTATAGAATAATTACTATATTTATGTGACTAACTTCATTTTTATTTGTTTTTAGTAACCTGTTGATGTATTCATGTATGGGATATAGGTTGTCACTCTTTACTGATTGATCAAACCCTATCTCTTCACCCTCTTCACCCTTGGAATGAGTTTTTTAAAAATAGGTTAGTGGACTCACAACATGTTGAGTTGAACCCAAATACTCCTTTGTCAATGGGCACTACCTATATAACCAATATTCTAATTAGGGCCTCATAATTAAGTAGTTCTCCCTTATGTTTGGGAAAGTGTGTGAATAAAGTTGAAATATACTATATTATTATGCATTTGGTGTTCTATCTTGTAATTTGACACATATCACTCATAGTATCCTATTTGAATGTTTTAGACCTATAATATGATTACTGTTATGCTTAATATGAAAATAGGGTAGAATATATTGGTCATGTAGTTGATTTAATTAGTGTTAGTAGGTGTTTTCTTAGTATTTTATAGATGATGAATTATAAGGCTTAGACTTTAAACAAAAGGGGTTCAAAATATTATCACCTTAAAATTAACCTATCCTTGCATACCCCTTATTTTTATAGTGTTTATAATGAACTCCCAACTATCAGTAATAAATGTCAAATGGAGTGCATGAAATATGCATTTTCTCCATCCCATCTTATAAACCATTCCAATCATGTTATTTATAAAACTTCACTTTTGGATTTACTACACCATTCTTCCCCTTACAAAGATGTTCTTTTGGATGCATTACATATGAATATGTTACCAAGGAATTTAGATCCACCATATGTGACCTCCATGATAAAATCCATTAAATGGATTGAGCACAATATATCCTTTAAAAAATGAGAATTGCCATTTCAACATTTTATAAAAAAAAATTACCACTATACATACAGGTGTGTGTTTACATTAAAATAGTTAAAAGAGTACTCATGGAAAATGGTTCTAGACTCAACATATAAAACATATATTTTCTTTCCTTACTAGGAATAGGGTTTAAAGACATGGATTCATCAAGTATGAGCATCAAGGGATTTGATAATATTTCACAACATGTATTAGGGAAAATAACATTACACATTATTATGGGACCACATGTATTGCCTAATTTATGTCAAGTGATGCCAAATGATTTAAATTAAAACATACTCTTAGGATGACCTTGGATACAAAAAATGTATGCGGTCCCATCTAATTTACACACATGCCTATAATTTAGCCACTAAGTATTTATATACACATGTCTAATAGATATTGATCCCTTAAAACATTGTATGATGGTCTATAAAATAAATACACCTCCACCAAAACATTATACCTTTGATTTTAGCTCTCAATATTTGATAAAATAAGGATAGGAAGGACAAGGATTAGGAAAAAATGAACAAGGTATAACCCAACCTATTTCTCATACAAATAACATAATTGGTAAGGCTTAGGTTTTTTAATCAAAATACATAAGGAACAAACAAGATACTCATATTAAACCTCTTTTTAAAGGCCCAAATTATATTTTTCCTAATTATAAAACTGATCTAAAATTTATAAACCCTCATTCTATTGATGAAAATGCTTCACCTAAAATTTATACATTATATGAGTTCTCAAATGATGAGTCATTACTAGAGTACTTAGGGGTATATGAGGATATCCCTTCCTTTTATCATAATATTAGGTTTCCTCATACCACCTATACTCATGCTTACTTCAATGAAAGTGATGATACCAATATCTAGCATGATACACCTAACACTATTCCTAATACACCATATATCACAAAATGATCCACTTTTCTAAATGAAGAAATATCATAATATAAATATGGAACAGATAAAGATCCTTGACCAATATTACTCATTTCAATGATGCAGGAGGATGAAGGAAAAACTTATCAATAAGTCTTACATGAGTACCCAAAATTATAATATTATATTATTCAGATATATTGGGATTGGCCAATCAGTGGAAATGCACAATATATTATTATATCTATATGCAAAACCAATTAAACAAAAAAAAAAAAATGCATCCTAAGGTGGTATTAATAGAAAAAGATGAAATTAAAATACTCTTATATGTGGGTTTCAAAAAATCTATTACACATTCTGATTGGGTTTCTAACATTGTACCCATCACTAAGCCTAATAGTGGTATTTGGTGTTGCACTCATTATCATGACTTAAACAAATCTTGTCTAAAAGATGACTTTCCTTTACCTAACATTAGCAAGATTTTCAAATCTACAATTAGATATGATCTATTTTTCATTTATGGATGGTTTTTTCAATAACAAAATCAAAATTATCCCAAAAAATCAATAAAAAGGCATTTACAACCCCATAGGAAACACTTTGTTATACTATCATGCATTTAAAATTAAAAAATGCTATAACAACATATAAAATGGAAATGATGCAAATTTTTCATTATTTCATTAATAAAACTATATAGGAATATATTTGTGATTTACTCACAAAATCAAAACACCAACAAGTTCATGTTGTAGACTTAAAGTAAATATTTGAATGCTTGTGAGTTTAATGTATGTTTAAATCCAAAGAAATATGTTTTCAAAGTATCTTCTATAAAGCTTTTGGGGTACATTATCTCCAAGTGGGGCATTGAGGTTGATCCAAAAAATGTAAAATATATTGTTGATATGCCACCACTAACTAACTTAAAATAATTATAATGTTTAAATTTGACATATCATTACTTAGTTGCCTGATAAATTAATCCCTTTCATGTGATTGCTTAAAAAGGAAAAAAATATATCTGATGATGTTTTTCAACAAAGTTTTGATAAAATCAAGGAATATTTATAACATCCACTAGTTTTTATGCCTCCTAACTAGATAGACCATTACTCCTTTATATCTCAGAAACTCATGAGGCCTTTGGGGCCCTATTAGAAAAATTTGATGATGAACACCAAGAGAATGAAATGTCATCAATTGGTTGATTATGAATGTAAATATACCAAAATGGAAAAACTATGTCTATCATTATTATTTTTTATGCAAAAATTATGGCACCACCTGATCAATAATGAGTTCCATGTTATAAATAAATAAGATCCCTTAAAGTTTCTCAAGAATAAAACACAAGTAACTCACCAAATAGTTAAATGGGTGATGTAAATAAATAATTTTATCTCAATTTTATATCTCAAAAATCAATAAAAGGTCAAGTTTTAGTCAATCAACTAGTGGTGGCTCCATTATTAGATCGTTTCCTAATTACCAAGGCTTTTTATAATGGGTTTGCAACATATAATATAGCTTGTAATCCATGGACAATGTTCTCATATGGATCTAGATGTATGATAAGCATGGGTGTAGGTGTCATATTTTTAATCCCAAAGGGAGACTAAATGCCATTCTCTTATAGATTAGTCTTTTCTTTCACCAATAACATAGAAAAATATGAGTCCTTGATAATCATATTTTTCATTACTTAAAAACTTGATATCAATGATGTTAAGGTTTTTGGTGGCTCTTAGTTTTTAATCAAGTTACCAATCACTACCAAACTAAAGAGGATCATTTTCTTCCATATAAATAAATGGTGGATAGATTGAAATAAACATTTAACACATTATCTATTGATAGTATCCCACGTAAATATATCCTTCACGTAGATACCATAGATAGTGCAACATATTTAATGCATTTTTATATCAGTGATGATTACATAAACTTTACCATACATTAGTTATGACAACCTTCCAAATTTATGCCTTAAAATTTCTTTCTATTACACATAGTTATAAAGACATAGAATGATATAGTGACATTTATAATTTTTTATACTAGGCTTACATGCCATATCATTTTACACAGAATGACAAACATAGACTACAATGAGAGTCACTTCATTAGGTTATTATTTCAAAATATTTATTGAAATGAAGCCTTGATGGTAAATTACTTTTATGTCTAAACAAAGATGAATCACAAACTAAACTCTTAGAAATGCATAATAGTGAGTGTGGAGGACACTTCAGTGGTAAGTCCATGTCCCAAAAATTATTACACGAAGTTTATTATTGGCCTCCAATGAAACATGAATGTATCGAAAATGCCAAATTATGTTTACAATTCTAAAAATATATCAATTTAAATCATGTTACATCTCATGAGTTACAACCAATTGTCTCATCATGGCCCTTCTCCTTATGGGGTTTTGATTTGATTGTAAAACTAAATATTGTATCCACAAGTGGTCACAAATTAATAATCATAGCTATGTAATATTTTAACAAATGAGTGGACACCATTCTACTCAAATTTACTATTGGATAATACATATGTAGGTTTTAAATTACCAATATTATCTCCCATTTTTTCATAGCTTCAACAATAATTACCGATAAGGGTCATCATTTAAAAATAACATAGTAATGCAATTTTTCAACAAATAAAAAATCAAAAAAAAAAAATCTACACCTTATTACTCATAGGGTAATGGTCAAGTATAAGTAACCAATAAAACCATTTTCATAATACTTGGAGAAATATTTTAATGATATAATATAGACTGAAACCAAGAAATGGTGTATGCCTTATGGTCATATCACACTAGTGTTCATACACCTACTTAGGCTAGACCTTACTTATTAGTTTATGATATATAGACAATTATAACTATTGAACTTAAAATACAATCCTTTCATGTTTATCTCAAGGATATTATAAAAAAATAAAGAATATCAAGAAAAATGATTATGTTAGTTTGCACAATTGAATGCCAAACACACATATGTTATTAAACATTTACAGGTCTGTCAATATTGCATCAAATGAGAATATAACAAAAATGTTCAGCGACATGAATTTATTTTGGATGACCTAGTACTAAAATAAAATTAAAACAACACCAATGGATAAAGATATAATAAAGGAAAGTTCAAACCGAATTGGTTGGGCCCATTCATAGTTACAAAAAAATTGGGAAAATGTGTATTCTACCTAGATATGATTGAATGAAAAACTCTCAAAAACCCAATTAAAATTATGCACTTGTGTAAATATTATACTTAAATATTTAAAAAATATACAAAAATAAAATATTAAAAAAATATATAAAAATATTTAAATAATTTAAAAATATAAAAATATTTAGCATTTCCATGTTTTATTAGCTCCTTGCATATATTTTGTTTGATTTATGTTAGAAGATAACATATCATTTCATTTATATATACATATATGTTTCATGCATCTTTGAGAGTGATATGGGCATGCCTAGACACATGATATTTACACTTACAGATGTTGGACCTCTCATCTACCCATATCATATATTTTATTGGGGGAATTTACTTCTTTGATCATAATAGATATAGCTTACATATCATTTATGATCATTTCTACATTATCATGTTTGAGATAATATACTAATGCTTACATCGATATATATCTATGCTCATATTTTTCATAGTGTACTTGATATGCTCTGTTACATAACATTTTTTTCTAACACATATATGTAAGGAATATAATGATATGCTTATGTTAGTTACCTGTGGTTTATTTATTCATATTTTCACTTCCTTGAGTGTATTACATCGCTTGTTATTATTTTGATTGTGGAACATTTGAATATGTTCCTTGCTTTTTATCCCTTGTACCATTATACATTGATTGGACATCTGAATATGTCATTATATGGACATTTAAATATGTCATTATATGGACAATTAAACATGTGATTCTTTTGATTGTTTGTCATTTGAGCATGCCCCTTGTATGAGATCTCCATGGACCATTCTTATAAATTACATTGATTGTTCTTATGTGTGTGCATGATTATTTTCTAAGATTTTACTATTACTCTATATATGTTTCCATGATTCATAGCATGCATCATAGGGTTTGATGTCATCACATACTATGAACTTCATTGATATATCTATTTAGACATGTTATCACTATATGATACATGATTCATACGTATATTATACATCTTCCTTAACCTTTTGAGGTAAGGTACCTACCAAATTATATTTCCCTCACCTCAAAAAAGGGGACATATCAGTGCAGGCATGTCATAAAGACATGACCTCCACACTTTCACAATATCTAGTTTAGTTTCATAATTTGAATATACTCTTGGGTCATAATCCTATACATTGCACTAATTTTGCATAGATTTGAAATAGATTTTTAATATTTATGACACATATACTTCATTTGAGACATATTATAGGTACATATGCCATGTTATTATAGAAAAAATTGTTAAATTTATGAATTATACTATTCACTAGGGTGTATTGATTACACTAGGATGTAATGTTACCAAGCCTTTTCTGTTGCAATAATTGGTTCATTTTATAAGTTGAAGTGATTAAATCATTAAACCTTATCAGATTATAGGTTGGAGTGATTAAATCCTCCAATATCACCCAATTTATATATTGTATTACTTAAATCATCTAATCTCACCAAATTTATAGGATGATTTGATTAAATCACTCAACCTCACGAGATTACATATTCACACTTGAGTTATATGATTGAGATATAAGGATCTCAATGGCCATGTCATAACTAATCCTTGCACCAGATTAGGAGAATAATACCTTCCAATATCCCTATTTAAATATTTGAGTTTCAAGACTGAACTTCCATCTCCAATTCTTCATAAGGAAGCAAATTTACCAATTCAAAGCATCGAGAGGAAACTTGGTTACATTGACAAACATATGTACTCATTCCTTACTCTCTTTATTTTTAAGCACTTTAATTAGTTCAAATTGTAGATTAGATGCACTAATTTACATTGTAACATACTCTTGGTTATAGGTTATACACCATCACTCAAATTGAGATCAAGTAAAGGCAAGGTGTTTTGTACACACCTAAGTACATATTTATTTCCTTTAAACTAGTAATATATCTTTATCAATTACTAGATTAAAGGGGAGGAAAATGTAGATACTAAAACTGAATATTTATATTATCTCAGTCTTATACATATGAAAAATATCAATTAGGGATATAACCTACAATTTTAGACCTCTTTACTATCAAAAATATCACATTCAACATCAATTATGTTTAAATTTGTATCTCTTAGTCTGATCCATATCATTATGATGACCCAAGTCTCTTGCATTACATAGAAAGATTAAAAATGATAAACATCATTCATTATCAATTTTAGATCCATACCTATTTTATAGCCTTATGGACACTACCATCTATAAAGGGACACCACTTCTAATGGTAATGTCAAAATCCTTATCTAGTGTCTAGTAGTCAAAATTCATCCAAATTGAAAATGTTTCACAACATATGGTTTGACCTATTTGTTTTATTGAACCCTACTATGAGATATTTTTAAAAATTATTATATAAATATAAGTCTAATCCTTCTCATTGATCATATATAAAAAACCAATAAAACATGTATTATAGCTCAATCAATCAAGTACAAAACTAAGATATTCTTCCTTGTTCATCTCTATTTGTATATCAATCATAAGAGTTGTCATATGACAAGTCTAAAACTTTTAAAGAGTAGCCCATGAGTGATATTTATCAATTTATAGGATATATCATTGTATGTATCTTCATGTATTATATTTCACCCTTGTTCACACACATTCCCACACATAAGGGAGAACTACATAAGTCGAAGTCCCTCCTTATAGTATTGGCTATACAAGTAGTGCTTAGTGACAAAGGGGTCATTGAGGTTAGTTCAATACCATGAGCCCACTAACCCATTTCTATAAAAAATCATTCTAAGTATTAATAAGGATGAAGAGATAGGGTTTGATAAATTAACAAAGAGCGACATCCTATATCCAAAGTCTAAATATATTAGTAGAAAGGTGAAAGAAAAATTCAAATAGTGAATTTAGTTGCATCGAGATCTAGTCATTATTCAATTAAAAACACCTAAATCATATTCAAACACTAGTGTTAATGGTAGTGTTAAAATATTATGGTAATTTCTACGACTATAGAAGTATAATAACAAAATTTTGACAATGTATATAGACTATTGATCCTACATACTTTCCACCTTGTCTTAGTTTAGATCTTCTTATACATAGTAAACCAAACTAAGTATCACACTTATTTGGTATTGAAATCAATTAAACATATTTCAAATTTAGTACTTACTATATTTATCATATGTCAATTTTAAAATTTATAATATTTATTTATTTGAGTTTGAAATTCATTAGCCTACTATAGATTACTCTATCTCCCTTATGCTTGAATTATTTACATATTCTTAGTCCTATTCCAAACTTTCTAAATTTAGGGTCAAACACCTATTTCAACTTCTCAAATTCCTTTTTATCTATTTTAGTCGAATGGAATGAATCTTTCATCAACAAGGTTATGACTGGAGTTGTTATGCTACCATTATTTTTTACAAATCTATAATAGTAACATGTTAGCCCCAAAAATCCATGAAAGGTTATTTAGGGTATTTGGTACTTTCCAATCCATCATAAATTTTATATTCTTATGGTTGACTTTAAATCCTTCACGTGAAATAATATGACCCAAATACTCCATCTCATGGACTCTAAAAGCACATTTAGATGGTTTCACATAAAGTTGATGTTGTTACATAATTAATAGTACATGTTTCACATGCTTCAAATGTTATTCCAAAGTTTTTTGGTATATTAGGATTTCATCAAAAAACACAAACAAAAAATTCCTCAAAAAAGGCCTAAAGACAATATTCATCAAACTCCAAAATGTATATGGTGCATTGATTTTATTTTTATGGGTTTATACAGTTTAAGCCCTACATTGTTAAAAGGTCTAAGTATAATATATTAGGGTATAATATATGAAATAAATACAACCATTTATTTGTGAAATAATTGATCTAATATAATATTTATAATAATAGTAATGAATGACACATATAATTACTTATCTATAAATTCCATGAGACAAAGGATCTAGAAGTTAAAAATTGGTATAGGAATTAGTATAAGTGTCACAAACATGATCCAAGTCTCGTAACCCTCGTACATAATAAAATAATACCTTGGATAGTATAGATGTGGAAATAGTGTCTAATTTTATTGATAATTTCCTTTATGTAATAACTAATTTATACTTTTGGGTGCACCTATGTCTGAGTCTACCAAATTTGTTCCTATGTAGACAAACCCTATTTTATTATATGTTACCATATGTAAAATACTAGAACTCCATTTAATTAGATAATTTTATTATCATAAATGGTAAAGGTTTGATGTTATTTGGGTAGGATATACATGATAAAAACCCTATTTTTATGAGATTTTCTTACATACCAATACTCTGAAGAAGGATCAAGCCTGATGTAGTTCTCCCCACCTAAGTGTTGGTGCTTGTGCAAGTGAAAATAGTATGAATATCGGTTTGAATTCTTTTAGTGATACTTGAGACTATAAATATATTTATAATAAGATGAGGAGGGTTGTATATTATTGTATATAAAATTAGGGTAGACTATGGATTAATAACCTTGATTGTGCACAACTTATTCTAAGCTTGTTTGTGTATTTTGCATCTAATTTCCATCTAGTGACTCAAGGGAAAAAAATAATGTATATATACTAATAAAATGATTGTTTAGGGTTTTAAATAGGGTTATATTGACTCTTGGTGTCTTTCAAATAATAAATATATCTATTAGGGCTAAAAAGAGGGAAAAGGAAAATAACACCCAACTAGGACACTAGCATTATGGTGTTAGTGTCCAAGTATGGTACTACTATGCAAGTGGCAGAACCTAAGGCACTAGGGAAATGGATTCATAAGGTATGGTATGAGACTAATTTTAATATGTATAGGATATTTGTGGCCTACATATAATATAAATAAGTGTCTAAATATGCCCTAAAATAGGTTTGGGGTTAAGCTAGGGATGGGTGGTATCAAGTAAAACTCTTAGCATTCGAGTGACATTTTAGATTACTATATTTACCCCCCCAACCTATTTATTCTATAAATTCAAAAAATAAAAATGACTAGGATAAAGGAAAATAAATGTACCTAGAATTACTTAAGAGGTGAATCTTGTGGATTTATATTTGAGTATGTGAAGCATGCTCCATTATGTGTCCTATAAATGAAATGTGCATAAATCAATCTTTACTTAAGAGGTATAAAAAGTAAATAAAAATTTTATTAAAGAGATCAGAGAAAGGAAATTAATGAATACACCTCATTTGGTATGAAAACCAATGCATAAAAATGGTGACATCCTATGTGAGTAGCTAGTGATCAATCAGTGAAAATATTAGACTAGGCTAAATGGCTTGCTCAATCCCCATGTATGGGTGGATTAAGAACTCAAGTAAAATATGAATCCATCATTTCACATCCATGTTTTGTGGATCATAACCTATGAATATCTTAAATTGGATTGATGGCTTATCTAACCCTCTTATGTAGGTGGCTCAAGAAGTTAAGTAGACTATGACTCCATCATTGCCTACCCATATGTAGTAGATGTATCTATAACTAAATTTTTTAATGTAAATGAACTTATATGACTATAACTTGAGTTTTATATAATGTATCTATGTCCACTTAGGAAATCTATAATGAAAATTAGCCTAGCGACCTCTCGAACACTCGTGTATGTAGCTTAGGGACTACTTAGTAATGCCAACCATTGTAAATAGAGTAAGGCATAAAATATAGTATAAAATAGTGAAAATGTTGTTTGGATTAAGAATTTATATAATGACATGGATTTTATCATTTCATCTTATCAACTAGCACAAAAGTGAGCATATAGAAATAATGTGCCATGCATATTCCCCCAAATTTGATATCTAAGCATATGGATTCTAAATTGAGTTGTAATAATCTATATATAAATATATATAAAATAAATTGGAGTGATAATGCCATGCATTATTCCCTCAATTTGAGCAAACTTGTATGATTTTATGCAAAACTAAGTAAAAACTGATAATTTATAAGTAAATTTATGCAAACTTAGACTAAACCTAATATACTTTAGTGGAGAATCTATATTTTCCTATTTTTGGGGATATTGGATAATAAAACTATAACTTGGATAGTAGAATTATGGTGATAGTGTCCAAATATGTTATTTTCTACCAAACTAACTTTGATCTCTATTTGACTATTTTTCACTATATTTCCCTAGAACTGAGCTCTATATTTTGTGCTTGTGTGTTGGAAACTATACTCTTAAGTGTATTTGGATGTATTTATCTATATGAAAAACCTATTTGAATTCCCCCCTCTTTTTAAGGTATTTTTTAAATCTATGTAATAACTATCTTCAAAGTAAAAATATTTTCATGATATGTGATATCTATGTAATACACCAATATAATGTGTATACATGACATTGAAATGTAAGATAATCTAAGCATAAGTTGTAAATTTATGATTTATGTTATATATAGAATTCACAATGATGTCAATATATATATAATAGGGTAAGCATGTATATAGATAATAAATCTAAGTAATAAACTAAGTAACTACCTAGGGGTATGGGGCATGATGTCCATTGAGGCACCCAAGGAGGAAGTAGATATGCATGAGGTCCATAATGGAATCTAAAACTAGAGTGTGTAATCAGTAAGACACAAGTGTCATGGTTATGATGCATACATGAAAGAATACATACAACACACATGAGGCTCACAAAGTAGGCCAAAGGGTTACAATACAAGGGACATGGGCACATGTCACTAAATATGAGAAATCAAGTCATACAAGGACATTTTTAAATGTCCACATATATAAATATCAATCAAGTTGGCATGGAATCACATGGAATAACATATTAAAATGTCTACATAAACAATCAAGAATGTACACATAAGGACATGGGCACATGTCCAAAGCATACATAAAATGTAAGGAAGTGGTATATATCCATATAAAAATGTAATATTATAATGACCTTGAATAAATTTAGAAGAATAGAGACATGATCAAGTATAAAATATTAAAACTATAAATTAAATTATGTATTAACATATGGTACAAATATGTATAAGAGCAAAGATGTACATAAACTAAGTCTAGAGTAGTGTTGACCAAATTTGACTGTGTAAGTCAAATTGGGGCCCCTATAGGTAAAAAATTGAATTTTTAGATGTTTTATGGGGTCTAATATTTTTTCATGGGGTTTATTATAAGTTATTTGATGTCATTTAATGTCATCCTAGATTTGGTCTTAGTCATATTAGTCAATTTGTTATTTTGTGTCATTTAGTGGGATTCTAGGGGTCATAAATGCAAGTGGCATGGTTCCCAAGCTATCCAAGTGTCCTTTTTTACTTTTAATCATCAAATAGGTCAAATTCCCTATCAAGAATGTTAGTTCAATCAGAATATTGTAGGCTATCTAACTAAAATTCAAGAAACTAACTAAAAAGGGGAGTTTGGAACTTATATGGCCTATGGGGAAAGGTGACACATGGGGGAAGGTCATGTAATATCTATTAATCTTCCTCACACTAATATCAATTATTGAAATCATTTTGAAGTGCTAAAAAAGGCCCAAAACCATTCTACTCCTTTCTTTCCCTTTTAGACAAGTAGAACTAATCAGGTTTGTACTTGCTACGGTCAGTAAGAGAACATCCAAGTCACACCTTTGGGAGGTGAATTTACACTCAGATATATTAATTTCCATAACAATATTTTGAATAATGGTGGCTTTTTCTTTAAGAACCATCCTCATGCAGTTAACTATGTTTTTCTACTTGCTAATCTATGTACCCTACAGGTTTTTCTCTTATTTGGATGATTTTGTAAAATCCAATTATTGAGATTGGTTATAGATTATTTTCAATCCCCTATATATTTTTCTCAATTATTTGTTTCACATTTTAAAATTATTTGATATCTCAACCAACTCATTTTACAAGGAGAAGTGAAAGAGTAGAGTTACAATTATTTTTTCCAATTACTAGGGATTTTTTCTATGTTATGGTTTCAAAATGAAGTGAAGTCATGTATTATTTATCATATATGTATTTTATTAATATTTAATTCCAAATACAACTTCAATAACCACTTCAAGAGCTAAAAGAGCAATTAAATTTGACAAATGACCACCTACAACAATTGTATGGTCTGCCACTTCTTGATAAATCATGAAATGTGTGTTTGAGCATTATCTAAGGTTTGAAAGGTTTAACCATGTGTTAAAACCATTTGGAGGAGTTTTTATGAGATTATATGCTAGTATAACCTCAATTATACCTTCCAATAAAACTTATGGCACTTTTGGATAAATTCCTAAAATTGTCAAAACAAAGGTCTAGTCCCCTTTTTGAGGTTTCTTATACAGAGTTGAATTAATTTATAGGGCCTCTAATTAAATTTTTTCAATATCCGATATATTTATATCAACATTAAATATAATATAGTTTTTTTATGTAGATATATTTGTTTTCAAGAGGTCCCAAGTTGCCTTTTAAACACTAAATCACTTAGTGTTGTCTATAACCATGTGAGCTAAGTTGATCTCCCAAATTAGTGAAATGAGTTTTAATGAATATTAGTAGAGTGGGATGGCATAAATACATTATTGTACACATAATTACCATGGAAAACATCAATGAGGTACATGAAAGGTGGTTTTCATTCATCAAGGAGGTGACAGTCCATACACTATCATTAAATGGTTGTCTACAATCATTTGCCTTGTTAAATATTAAAAGGCATAAAGGGTATAGGTTTCACCTTGTAAACTTTTGTTTACTTGAGAAAGCTACATTATTCTCTATATGCATCAAAAATATTCATATATCTCTTTAAATTCTTCAAAATTAGGGCTCAGAGTAGATGGAAGCCTTACACAGTTGTAGGTTATAGAAGTGCATGAAATAGTCAAAAGAAGATGGGAAGATTTGGTGATGATTTTGATTAATTTGATCATTAGATGATTTTTAAAGGGATTTTAGGAACTTATAAAATAAATATGGTCTCAAAAAAGATCAAATAGCTAACCTAAGTCTATACACAGGCCTGGGTAAGCACCTACAGCCAGCCTAATGCTCAGAATTAAGAGGACGTTCACATTGAAGGTTTTGAGACCTAATAGAATTATTAGGAGTTTAAAATGGATGTAATATTCTCAAGGTTTCATAAATCCTTAAGTTTTATATTATTTAAACCTTCAATTTGAGTTGACTTACAAGGCTAATCACACCTACAACTTCAAATAAGGTTACACACAATCCAAGATGAAGGTTTTAGATAGAATCATGAAAGCATGCCTCTAAGATTGAATAGTTTTATTGATCCAAGATTAATTTAGAGAAGTTTTTAATTTTTCATTCCAAATCCCATGACTACCTACAGGTTTCTTTGTATTCAAAATACTCACCTACAACTGAGTAAGCAGAGAGTGAGTAAATTATGGTGTCTAAGTGATGTTTGAGCCTATATAGGGTGAACATAGGTCAGAAAAAGATGATAAATGACCATAGAAATGTATCAATATTTCTATCTAAATGTTTCAATTCCAAATCCATACATATCACCTATAGGTGCCCCTCTAACACAAAAAAATACAGTCTATTGTAACTGAGTCACACAATGAGTAATCTTGGTGATTGAGAGTGTGGGAGTGATAAGGATGAGATAAGAGGTTTAATAAAATTTAAATGATATTGGGAGATTATAAACATACTTATAATCATGTAATTTAAGCTAAATTATGTAAGGTAACCTATAGGTGCAGTCCAAAGCAAAACATAATCAGGGTTTATACATATAGTCTTGAGGATTCAAGGATGGGAAGGGGTATTTAGAAAGTTAAAAAGATGAATAGACATGAGTCATATTCACCATGACCATTATTTTCTATATAGTATTTTTAAAACTCAAATAAATCAAACGGAAGGCCTCTAATCAAACAAACATAGTCCACATACCAGAAGCTTGCACAATCTACCTGCAAATAGTTGATCTTGAGTCTTAAAACATTTATGAGGTCAAAAAGTCATACCAAGGACCCAAAATTGGTACATAAAATTTTTATGGGTTGGGTAAAACCCTAAAATATTCAATATTTTATTATTAAATAGGGGATTTTGCTTTATTTTGTCTCATATAAAGGGCACTCCCCTTATGCACAAACTACCAGGCTTTGAGGAATGGCAATGGCCAGGTGAGTTAGAGGCTATTAAAACATGTAAATAATTCTTTAAAAATTTTAACATATATAAAAAAACATGAAAATACTTATTTATAAGGATGGAACTAAATAGGGAGGTATAAAACACCAAGGTTGTAGTTAAACTCATTAGGCAGGTTTTAGGCCTAAAGTTCAAATGAAAGGTCAAATTAAATTTTAGTATGAGATGGGAATTCCAACCAATTAAATAATTTATATAGGATCATAAAATATATTTAAAATCTATTGTAATTTAGGGAAGTCACAAAGAATCATCTTTTGGTTTAAAGTCAACCTTAGTCCTATGCAAAAGAAAGGAAGAGCTCAAATAGGTAACTTTAAATGCTCACATATTTTAGGAGGATTTACATGTAAGAAAAAAGAGTTTAGGGAGGTTAATATGGTCATTTAAAATCACATTAGTGTATTTTTTTTCAACTTAAATGTTAGAGATTCATGAATAAATTGTAAGAATAGAAAGCACTAAAAACCCTTATTAAACCCTTACAAGGACTCGATTAGATAAATGAGGATGGAAGATGATCTAATGAGATATTTTTCCTAGGATTATTATTTTAAATTGTATATGACTCTTTTATGCTCTTCCCCACCCTTTTCATTTGTATAGATTTGTATAGACAGGGTATAAAATAAGGTACTTTTGACTTTTTTATGTCATTCATAAGTTACAAGAAGTTCCAAGAGATTAAAATCACATGGAAGGGAATATTATGACTTATTATAACTCTATATGTCAATTTAATTACTTTTAAAAACTCCTAAATACCCTAACCAACCACTTCATCTCAACTAGTCAAAATTGACATAGTGACCAAGCTAGTGAGAAGGGTGGAAAACTTCAAGTGATTTGATTTTAAAGTGTAAATTATGATATATTTCCATTTAGGGTCTTGACACATGTAATACACCCAATTTTATGGATTTTTATGAGCAATTTAATCCATATTTAAAGCCAAGTGTGCAAGGTGTAGGAAAGAGAAGTTTCTTAGACTATAGATGATGATTGTTCATTTTGGGAAGGTTATAGATGACCACGACACTAAAAAAATGAATTTAAAGGAATTTATATAATACTTACCAATTATTTAAATCATTATACCTATCCCTAATCAGTTTTGGGATATTAAAATAGGTCAAATCATGAAGGCAGTTTTTTGAGCAAGAATGAGAACTTTCATGCCACTTTACAAGAGTTTCATGACTTGGAAAGCCAATTATTCATTCTAAAATTGCATTGTCCATTACACATTCCTTTCTTAAGGACAAGTAAATAATTTTATTATCTTTAAAATTGTCCTTATGACCTTTATACTTCTCTCTTCTCCTCTCTCTCTCAAGTTCTATAAAAACTATCTATTTTGGCCTTTGTAACTTATGTTCCACCTAAGTATGGAGAATCTCTACAAATTTTCATACCATTTTATCAATAATAATATTTATTTTTAACTTATCCATGACTATTCATAGTGTTTTTTACTTAGATGATTGATTTTTCTTAGTGATAACTTTTGTATCGTTAGCATGTTGTTTTATTCTCTCACTTATTTACAATTGGAAAGCTTCTTCTTATAGGGCATGTGAAGTATTCTAAGAAGTTTCAAGGCTAAGTGAGTTATTATATTCACTAGTGCCCCTCAAGGCCTCTTGTCTAGTCTTCCTAGCCTAAACACTCATCTATAACATCATAATGTAATATTGATGTGAGAAGATACAGATTAGAGAAGTGTACGTGTGGTTAGTCTCTTGGTTTCATGTGTAAAATGTAGTTGGTTGGAATTCATAAAATTATTTGGTGTATCACCTCCCTTAGGTTATCTTTTTTTTATTTTTCTCTCTCCATTTTCCCTCACAAAGTTTAGGTATAGTAGTTATCCAAAGTGGTACATCAAGGGAGCTAGCCCTATCTAGAGATTCACCTCATTCGTAGGCCACCCAAAATCCTAGAGGTGTTTCAATTATGTCACTTGGATTAGAAGAGATAATAAATCTCCTCAAAGGGTGAAAATATAAGTGATAATAGTTTTTATCATGCCTGATGGGACACATAATCCAAGAAGTTGAAAGGATTTTGGTGTTGTCTTTCAATAATCAACCTTTGGAGGCATCTATCTAAGAATCAATGGTGACTCTAAAGTTACATCAATTGGTCAATCATCCCAAGTATTCATTTTGAATATTTTTGGTAACCATTCCTTGTTTTCTTACTTCCTAATGAAGTTTTATGGCTAAATTTGGTGTTGAGTACTATTTTACACAAGTTAGTGAGATATATCAAGCTTATGGCACTCTCTATTAGCCTTGGTGTGATTCTTACTAGTCTTGATATGACCATTTTCAACCCTATAATGATCCTTATCATCCTTATAACCAATCTTTTCATGAATTTTATCAATCCTACAATCATCCTTCTCCATATCTTGCTCCTAGTCAACCTACTCACTTCTCAAGTCAATCCATTTCCACTTTTACGAAAACTCTTTTGGGCTATGAGAGATATATGTTAGATCTTGGAACACAAAGGGGATATGGTCTAGATGTTACAATTCATCATATTCATAATTTAATAGATGCTTTAGAGATAGTCAAAATAGAATGGGCACCTATTGAGAGAGTTAATTAGCAAAGGCTCACAAGTGAGATGCTAGATGTGAGTGGACTAATTTCATCCTTGAAAGATAGGCTAAAAATTTAGGATAAGAATCCTCACCAAACCTATAATCCTTCATTTCCACTTAACCAACATTTTTATCACTCATATATGATTCCCACTCATGAACCCAATCAAGCTTATCAAATTCATCATTTTCCCAATCAATTGGAAGAGAGAGTTGAAAAGAGAAACCTTTTTCTTGAAGATAATATTGATAGGCAAATTGAATTGGATAATATGAATATTTATTATTACATTTCATCATCAAAATAAGTGTAATATAATCCCTCATTCCCCTCTCAAATTATTTCCCCACCTCAAAAAGTGACCTTTAGATATGAGATTCTAGGTTGGAGACAAGGTGGAGAATCCAAGCCCAAGGAGATCCTAATTTTTTTTTAAACTTCATCCACTCCTAAAATTGAATAAATAAATCAATAATATAATCCTAATCATAACATCCTAATCTGTAATAATATATTAGATTCATGGGGAAAGAAAGAGGATAGAAGACTTGATAATGAGTGTGAAGTTGAGAAAGAGCTTGATCAAGTCCCTCCCACCCTTCCTCAAGAAGATTCTTATGTTCCATGTCAACCCTATTTTACTCCTCATCCTCATGAATATTCTTATTATCTTCAATAAATATTTTTCCAAGATAACTTATCTCATAAAATTGAAGAGTTAGAGTCAAGGATGAAATTTCTATGTCAGGTCATGATGGAAGGTCTAGACCCAAAAGAAGATCCTATGTCTAAACACACCCCATCTAATCTATATTAAGATAGTGATAAAGATAAATAAGATTTAAACGAATTTATTATAAAATGGAAGGAAGAAAACCATGACATTTATCCCAAGGTCTGCCTCCCCTTCCTCAAGAGCTTATAAAAGAGTCCCCTACACTTCACTCTTAATCTAATTTTGAGTTCTATGTGCCACATCCACCAACTAGTTCATATTTTATTGACCCCATCACCCTTTTACTTGATGTACCTATGGTATGGGATCCTAAATAGGATCATTTGGTTGAGTAAAATTTATAACTCTTTCTTGAAAAAAATATACCACTGTGACAGCCTCATTGGGCTAGGTCACATGATTTCAAGATGCCTAGTATTGACATCACCAAGAAGGAGAAGGAGATAAAAGATATTACAGCCCTTGAGAAGCAAAATAAGGTTATTTAAGATGATATAAAACTTTATATCCCTCAATATGTTCTAAATTTTTAATTTGAATGTGTTATTAAGGATGGAGAAAAATTTCAAGTCATCTCTAAACAGGTTACAGTCCTAGAAAAATCTCTTGAGACTAATGTGGAAGTTTTTTTTCTTGAAGATGATCCAATAATTCAACCTGATTTTTAATCACCCTTAGATGAATTTGAGATTTAATAACAATATATTTATTACATCTTACATCAAGAAGAGAAGTTTGAAGAGGTAGTGTTTCTAGATGATAAAGAGGACAAAGATGATTGGCACCTACAAATGAAGTTGTTTCAGGATCTTGAAGAGATTTTCCAAGTTTAGGGTCAAGTACATGGCAAGGTGAAGGAGTATTTCATATATTAAAATGAAAAATATTGGGTATAATATGAAAATATCCTTGATGATCTAGAAGAATTTGCAGTTAAGAATAAACCCAATCTTATTGAGAGCATTATGCAAATAAAGAAGGTATGCCTTGTTGAACCACCATTGGAGATTATAATTAAGAATGAATAAGATAAATTTGAGGCTGGTTGGATGAAAGAAGATTTAATTTCCATATCCAACCTATTTTTAACTACTCGGTTCTCATTGAACATCATGCCAATGAAGTTGGCAAACAACATGAAATTTTTGGAGAAATCAATGTTAAAGGACAAAAGGCTACATGTCTCACTAAATCCTTTATGTCATGAATAAAGAAGGGTTTCAAACTTCCCCTTTGATCTAGGAGGTACTTTTAATCTCATTTTAGTTAGTGTTTGATTTATTTTGTTTAGTTTGGTGTGTGTGTTCCATAAGTTTTCATGAATCACATGTGTGTTTGATTTTGCTTTGTGTGTGTCTTTTGATTTGTGTGGTTGAGGTAGTCATTGGTCTTGTCCTGATCAAATATTATTGTTAAAATCCTATTTTTGTCTCTTATAATTCAAATTAATCCATAATCTCAATGGGTTGATAAGGTTACTAGTTTACTTTGTATAGTAGGCATACTACCCTTATTAGTCACCAATTTGTTGACCAAATCTAACCTTACAGGACAAATTGGGGCCCCTATAGGCAAAAACATGAGTTTTTTAGTTTTTTAATGGGATATAATATTTTTTCATGGGGTGTATTATAATTTATTTTATGTCATTTAATGTCATCCTAGCTATGGTCTTAGTCATATTAGGCAATTTGTCATTTTGGGTCATTTAGTGGGCTTTTAGGGGTCATAAATGCAAGTGGCATGGTTCCTAAGGTGTCTAGGTTTAATTTTTTCATTTAAATCATCCAAAATTTCATATTTCCTGTTATGAATGTTATTTCAATAAGAATATTTTAGGTTATTTAATTGAAATTCAAGAAACTAACTGAAAAAGGGGAGTTTGGCACTTATACGGCTTATGGGGAAAGGTGACACATGGGGTAAGGTCATGGAATGTCTCTTAATATTCCTAAAAATCATATTAGTGTTTTAAATTATTTTCAAGTGTTAAAAAAGGCCAAAAACCATTATTCTCCTTTCTTTCCCTTCTTGACATGTAGAAGTAATCAATATGTTTATACTTGGTACGGTCAATAAGAGAACTTCTAGGTAAAATGAATTTGGAAGGTGAAATTAAACTAATATAGATTCATTTCCAAAATAATATTTATAATAATGGTGGCTTGTGCTTTATGAACCATCTTCATGAAGTTGATTATGTTTTTATGCTTACTAATCTATACACCCTATAGATTTTACTCTTGTTTGGATAATTTCATATAATTTAGTGGCTGAGATTGGTTCTAGATGATGTTTAATACCTTATTTATTCTTATAAATTATTTTTTTCACATTTTAAATGGATTTTATATCTTAACCAACTTAGTTTACAAGGAGAAGTGAAAGAGTGGAGTTACAATCATTTTTTCCAATTATTGGGGATTTGTTCTATGTTAGGGTTTAAAAATGAAGTGAAGTGATGTATTATTTCTCATATATGTATTTTATTCATATTTAATTCCAAATCCAACTTTAGTAACTACTTCAAGATCTAAGAGAGCAATACAAGTTAGTAAATGACAACCTACAGTAGTTGTATGATCTACCATTTCTTGAGGAAACATGAATTGTGTGTTTGAGCATTTTCTAAGGTTTGGAAGGTTTTAACATTATTTAACACCATTTTGAGGATTTTTTATGATATTATATGCTAGTGTAACCTCAAGGATACCTACCTATCAAACTTGTGGCATTTTGGGACAAATTCCCAAAACTGTAAAAATAGAGGTCTAGTCCCTTTTTTGAGGTTTATTATATATAGTTGCATTAATTTATAGAGCCTCCAAGTAAATTTTTTTTAAAATAACATATATTTATATCAAAATTAAAAATAATATAGTTTTTTTAGTTGGAGATATTGGTTTTTAAGAGGTCCCAAGTTGCCTTCTAAACACTGAAATCACTTAGTGTTGTCAACAACCATGTGAGCTAAGATGATCTCCCAAATTAGTGAAATGAGTTTAAATGCATTTTAGTAGAGTGGGATGGTATAATTTAATTATTTTACACATAATTACCATTTAAAACATCAAGTAGGTACATGGAAGGTGGTTTTTATTCATCAATAAGGTGACAGTCTGTACACTATCATTAAATGGTTGTCTATAGTCATTTGAAAACCTTATTAAATGTTAGAAGGAATAAAGGGTCTAGGTTTCACCTTTTAAATTTTCCTTTATTAATCAAGATATATTATTCTCTCTTGAAATTCTTCAAACTTAAGGTTCATAGTAGATGGAAGCCTTACACAACTATAGGTTATAAGAAGTGCATGAAATAGTCAAAGGAAGATGAGAAGCTTTGTTGATGATTTTTATTTATTTGATCATGAGAGGATTTTTAAAGTGATTTTATGAACTTATAAAATAAATATGTTCTAAAAAAATATCAAATAGCTAACTTCAGTTTGTACACAGGCCTAGGTAAGCACTTATAGCTAGCCTAATGCTCAGAATTGAGAAGATGTTTAGATTGAAGATTCTGAGACATAATATAATTATTAAGAGGTTAAAATGGATGTAAATTTTATAAAATTTTCATAAATACTTGTTAGGTTGTGGAGCTAAAAGCTTCACTAATGCAGACACGGAGAAGGCCATTGAAGGGGTTGCTGAAGGTTGCTGAGCGTCAGAGCAACCGGTGTCGGTCTGATCAGTCGACGTCGGCAGAATGGTGAAGAGAAGCAACCGACGTTGGTCAAGGATCGGCTGGCGTCGGTCACCTCCAGGTAGACAGGGACCGACATCGTTCGCCTGTGTGGTTTGATTGCGAGCTTATTACGGGCAGTTAGCTAACGAACCAAGTGTTTGCATGATTAGATCTATTTTTAGATTGAGAGCTACGGATCTAAAGTAGGATTGCACATACAGGGATTTGCTGAGCTAAGGGTAAGATTAGTTTAGTGGCATGTCATGAGGAGTTTTGAGCAGTGAAATTCTTTGGCATGGGAGACATGGAGATCACAGGTTGATTTTGTCTCCAGTGGGAGCTGATGTGAATCAGGTGTTGGCGAGGTTCAGGATGCAGAGCCGGAGCACACTAAGGGCTGGATAGGTATAGAGTCCAAAATCACATGAGGTCTGGTATATACCTGAGTATTCCCATGCAGTGGGAGCTGTCAGAGAGTTAGGAGCCAATTCGAGGAAGTGGGTTCTCAGGTATTTGAGAGGGACCAACAGCAGGTATACATGCAGGGTCAAGACTTCACTACATGTGTTTGTAGGTTTAGATGTGGCAGGGTACTCAGATGATAGTAGGTACACCACAGGATGTGTGGTGGGTTGTCTTCAAGATTGACCTTGAAGAGGGATACAAACTAGGAAACAGATTAGATGGAGTACAGGTACAGGTACAGTGTAGCTATTTATCTCCATTTTGGAGATTGTTAGGTTGTGGAGCTAAAAGCTTCACTGATGTAGACATGGAGAAGGCCATTGGAGGGATTACTGAAGGTTGCTGAGCGTCAGAGCAACTGGCATCGGTCTGATCAGCTGACGTCGGTAGAATGGTGAAGAGAAGCAACCGACGTCGGTCAGGGATCGGCCGGCGTCGGTCACCTCCAGGCAGACAGGGACCAACGTCGGTCTCTTGTGTGGTTCGATTGTGAGCTTATTATGGGTAGTTAGCTAACAAACCAAGTGTTTGCATGATTAGATCTATTTTTATACTGAGAGCTGCAGATCTAATTATTGTAATTAGATGTCTAATCATTGTTTGGATGAGATCTATATAATAGACTCATGGTTGTATTGGAAAAGTGTTCTAGTTTGAGTTGAGCAAATTTAGCTCCTTCTGTGTGTGAGGTGAGCAAGGGTGTTCCTCCTAGTTCCATAGCAGTACCAAGGTGGGTGCTGGTTTTGGAGAGTCAGCAGGATTCTTCAGGTGTGTAGGATCTTGGTCACAGGTGCATGGCCTATATAGGAGATCTACATGGTAAGTAAGATCGTTGATCTGTAGGTGTATGTGTGTGCAAGGTCAAGGTTCACAGGTGTGTATAACCAGGTTGATTTGTAGGTGTGCAAGATCAGATAGGACAGCAACACAACAGGGAGCAGTATCAGGTAGGATCTACTTGGAGTACAGGTGTGTACTCGAATAGAGCAGAGAGGAAGGCAAGGGAGTTCCTTCCATAAGTATGGTCTGTTGAATTGCAGGTTGTTGCAGGTTCATGGGAGATCTACTTGAAGTACCTTGAGTACTTGTTGAGTACGTGGAGTACTTGTGGAGTGCGTGGAGCACTTGTGGTGTGCGTAGAGCACGGGAGGTGAACACCAACTCAGAGTTTGAGTTCATTGTTGGGACCTGAGAGAGAGAGAGAGCTTTGAGGAGAGAATTACTGTTCACTTGAGGTGTGGCAAGCCTCTGAAGAGGTGGTGGAGAAGAAGTGGCATCTTCTTTATTGTATTCTTTTCTGTATAAGTATTAATACAAGTTGTGTATTGTCTCTCATATCATGTGTTATTCTGAATTCTAGTTACTTGTGTATTCTGGTTAATTTCCACATATTAAGTTGCTTGGTTTGGTAATCAACTGTATGCTTCTGGTGTTTCGTATCCTATCAATACTTAAGTTTCATAGTATTTCAACCTTCAATTTGAATTAACCTACAAGGCTAATCACACCTATAGCTTCAAATAAGGTAGCACATATTCCAAGATGGATGTTTGAGATGGCATCACCAAAGCATGCCTATATGATTGAATAGTGTTATAAATCAAATATTAATGTAGATAAGTTTGTAATTTTTTACTCCATCTCTTATAACTACCTATAGGCATCCTAGCATTCAAAATGCTCACCTATGGCTAAGTAAGTAGATAGTGAGCAAAATATGGTGTCTAAGTGATGTTTGAGCCTATACAGGGTAAACGTAGGTCCAAACAAGACTATAAATGACCATGTAAATGTATTAGGATTTTTTTTTAAATTTTCAAGTCCTAAACCATACATATTCACCTACATGTGACCCTCTAACACATAAAAACATAGTCTGCTGTAATTGAGTCAAATAGTGAGTAAGCTTGGTAATTGAGAGTGTGGGAGTGATAAAGATGAGACAATAGGTTAAATAAAATTTAAATGATATTTTGAGATTATAAATATACTTATAATCATGTAATTCAAGCTAAATTATGCAGGTTAACCTATAGGTGTAGTCCAAAGCAAAACATAGTCATGGTTTATGCATACATTCTTGAGGATTCAAGGATAGGAAGGGGTATTTAGAGAGTTGAAGTGATGAATAGAAATTAAGAATATTAAAAATGAAAATTAGTGTATATATATTATTTTTATGATGAAAATCAAGAATATTTAAGGCCTCCAATCAAACAAACATAGTTTGCATGTTATAGCCCTACATAGTCTGCTTGCAAATAGTCTGTCTTTAATCTAAAAGAATTTAGGAGGTCAAAAAATAATACAAAGGGAAAAAAAATAGGTAAATAACATGTTTATGGGTTGGATAATCCACTAAAATATTTAATATTATCTAAGGAAATAGGGTAGTTCCCTCTATTTTGTCTTAGATAAAGGGTACTCCCCTTATGCATAAATTACTAGGCTTTGAGGAATGGTAATGACCAGGTGAGTTAGAGTCTAGTAAGGCATGGAAATAAGGATTTAAAAATTTTAACACATATAATAAAACATGAAAATATTTATTTATAATGAGGGAACAAAATAGGGAGGTCTAAAAAACTAAGTTTGCAGTCATACTCACTAGGCAAGGTTTAGGCCTAAAGTTTAAATGAAAGGTCAAATTCAATTTTAGCATGAAATGTGATTATAAAATATTTAAGAATGTATATTTGTTCATAAAAGATATTTATAAGATATTTTAATGTAGGGAAGTCACAAACAAGTCATATTTTGGTTCAAAGTCAACATTAGTCCTATGAAAAGGAAAGGAAGGGCTCGAATATGTAACTTCAAATTCTCACATATTTCAAGAGGATTTTCATGGAATACAAAGGAGTTTATGGATGTTAATAGGGTCCTTTAAAATCAAATTTTTGAAATTTTTTTTCAACTTCAACGTTAAAACTTCATGAACAAATTTTAAGAATAGAAAGCACTCAAAACCCTTGATAAACCCTTACAAAGACCTAATTCAAGAAATTAGGATGGTAATCTACTATAATGGAATATTTTTCATATTATGATTATTTTAAATTTCAAAGGACTCTTTCAGGATCCACCCCACCTTTTTTAGTTATACAGATTTGTACGAATATGGTACAAAATAGGGTAATTTTTATTATTTTATATGTTTTTTAGGTTACAAGAAGTTCAAAAAGATAAAAATCACATTAAATGGAATATTATGACTTAATATAACTACCCATTTCAATTTAATTCCTTAAAACAACACTTAAGTGCCTCAACCAACTACTTCATCTTAGCTAGTCAAAATTGGCATAGTGACCAAGCTAGTGAGAAGGGTGGAAAACATTAAGTGAATTGATTTTAAGGTGTGTCTAATGATTATAAAGCCATGGAGGGTCTTTAAAAATTTCATACACCCAATTTTATGTATTTTTATGAGAAACTAAATCCAAATTTGAAGCCAAGTGTCCAAGGTGTACTAAAGAGGAGTTTCTAAGTCTACAAATGATGATAACTCATTTTGGGAAGGTTCCAGATGAACAACACTAAAAATAATTCAAGGAAATGAATGTTTAAAATCCTTCCCCTTAATTACAATCATGAGACCTATCCAAAATAATTTTTGTGATGTTCAACCAAGTCTAAATCATGAAGGCAGTTTTATGAACTAGAATGAGAACTTCCATGCCACTTTACAAGAGTTTCATGACTTATAAAGCCACTTGTTCATTTTTACCTTGCTTGGTATATTCCACATGCCTTTCTCATGCAAAATTAACTAATTTTATCAGCTTCACAAGTTTACATATGACCTTTTGTCTTCTCTCTTCTCCTCTCTCTCTCAAGTTCTATAAGAACTAGCTATTTTGGCCTTTGTAACTTATGCTCCACCTAAGTATGGTAAATACCTTCTCATTTTCATACCATTTGGTAAATAAAACTACAAATTTTTACCTCATCAATGAATTTTCATAGTTTTTTTTTTACTTTGATGATTGATTTTGCTTAGTGATAACTCTTGTTTCCTTAGCATGTTGTTTCATTCTCTCACCTATTTACAGTTGGAAAGCTTCTTCTTGTAGCGCATGTGAAGTGTTTTATAAAGTGTCATAGTTGAGTGAGTTAGTATATTTACTAGTTCCATTAAAATCCTCTTATCTAGTCCTCCTATCCAAAACATTCATCCATAACCTTGTAATGTAATACTGATGTGAGAATATACAAATTGAAGAAGTGTATGTTGGGTTAGTCTCTTAGTGTCATGTGTAACATGTAGCTAGTTGGAAGTCATCAAATTATTTGATATATCACCTCTCTTATAAAAGTTTACTTTCAGTTTTCTCTCTCCCTTTTCCCTCATAAATTTTATGTGTAGTAGTGATCCAAAGTGGTACATCAAGGGAGATATCCCTATCTAGAGATTCAACTAATTCATAGGCTATCCACAAGCCTAGAGGTGCTTTAATTGTGCCACTTGGATGAGGAGAGATGAGACATATCCTCAAAGGATACAAATCCAAATGATAAAAAGTAAAAATTGAAAAAATACATGTGTAGTGTAGGATGATCAATATCAAGATATAAATGATGCTAAATCCATTATATATAGTATAGAAATATGTAACTTGGCAATTAGAACTATGTATAGGATACCCATAAATGGGTGAATGTATCAAATGAGGAATCTATGTATGCACCCCCATCAGGTAAATAGGATCAAATCTAGATCTCAGTAGTGAACCTAGGTCCTTTACGCATTTGAGAACACTCAAAAAGAACAAGTGAAGCATGTATGTATGATAAAACTGACTACACTAACAAAGAAAACATTTGAAGTATATGGCATGTATAAGAAATGTAAACATGTAAATGCATACAATCTTTAATTTTTATTTTTGATAAAATATTTTATTGCATTTGTGTTTTTTACATATTATATTATTTTTGTATTATATATATATATAAGCTATGTATAAGCAACATGAAAATGAACTATATATAAGGAACAATAATAACTAAAACTATGTACACACAAACTAGAATGAAAATTAAACTATGTACAAGGAAAGTGCTAGGGATAAGAATCTTTGTGCCGATAAATAATGGTGTTAGAATCCCAACATGGAATAAATGGATGCCTATGTGTAACATAAGTGGCATATTTACTTTTTTAATGACCTATATTATAATAATTTGGGTTATTCTAATCATCATTATCATCTTGATTTTTAAAAAATGGGATGCTAGTCTTGACTTTTTTTGAATTTGGATGAGCATAGGGAATTGCCTCATACTGTGGAATTGACCTTTCTAAATTGTGATTAAAAATATTTTATGTGATTTTGAGCTTTGAAACTATGCATGTTTTAGTCATAAGGTGCTTTAGAGGCTCTTCTATTAGAAATCCTCTTTTGATAAAATTTTTTTGCTTTGCACAATTTTAAGTTTTCAACTTAAGTTCTTTCAGTATTTGTAACATTACTTATACATCTAGATATTGTGCCTTGATAAAATGTGTCTATGAATTATTTTCCTTAGTATGTTCCATGAATTTGAAACCTTGTTGACGAACATTATCAATTGCTATAATAGGAGTAATGATGCCTTGAGCTTGTTTTCCCAACCCTTGACCTTTATAAACAAAGTATTGTAGATATTTTTCATCAAACCCATATATTTTTTTAAGTGGGACCTCATTTTGAAGAGTTATATTTGTATCCTTCATTTTCTTTACCCATGCTTGTTATATTTTTTCTTGTTCTAATTTTTTTTTGTGAATCTTTTGTTGTTATAATTTATGATTTGGTAACCAATTTTATAATGTTTTTAAATTTGACCATTTTTTAAATTTGTACATGTTCCATTATATGTTTCTTAGATGATGTGTCATTTTTTTAGTCATCTGTATCAAGTACCTATTATATTTTCATTTTTAATGCTAAATAAGAATCATTTTGGTTCCCATGCATTCTATGATATGCACAATAATATTTAGGTCTCCTCATTGGATGTAAAGGATGTAGGTTGATCAACTTAACTTTAATCATTTGCCTTAAAATATCACTTGAACTTTTATTCAATCTTTGAGTATTTTTTGAATTACTAGTTGTAGATGAACTTTGTTTTGATTTCTTATTTTGATGTGTAACATTGCTTGGCACAAATTGACTAAGTGAATATGTATATACATGACTAACACTAGTGTGACCTAGAGGCTTCTATCTTGTAATATGATATTCCAATATTGTGATATTTTTATGTAATAGTTAATTCTAATTTTTTAATTCTAAAATTAACTTTCTCATACTAATAATTTGATAACTTAGAGTCTCACAAGTGCAAACCCTAGTTGCTTCTAATTGAACATGTAGGCACACACCCTATAGAGAAGAGGTGGAGGCATGTTTATCCTAAGTATATACATTTTTAAATATTAGTATAAACTATCTCATCTCTTAGAGGAGTGATATCATGGATCTGGTTAGAGGAAAATTAGTTAGGTTAAAACATATGACATCTAAACAACCTAACACATCCATTAAAAATAAGAAACAAAAGGATATAAACCCTAATATCATATAGGGATATGGTTTGGGTAGTATTTGAAGTAATTCAAGTTCACCAAATGACTTAACTTTAAAGGATTTTTGGATTTTAAGTCCTAGGTTGTTAAAGGGTCTAAGTACAATAAATTAGGGTATAAATAAATGATAAATAAATCTATTAATTTGTGAAATAAATAATCTAATTTGATATTTATAATAATAATTAATGAAACTAATAACTAATTAGCTAGAAACTACCTTAGATGAAGGATCTTGAAGCTAAAAACTAGTGCATGAGTTGGTTTGAGTATCACAAATAGGATCTAGGTGTTAGAAACCCTCTTAGAAAATACCACCATGACTTATAAAATAGTGTTGTGGCATTAGTGTCCAATTTTAATGCTAATATATTATATACAATAATTGATATGTAATTATGGGATCACCTATGCTTGAGACTACCAAACTTGCTCATGTGTGGACAAACCCTGCTTCATTGTTTATGACCTATTTTTACTAATTTTTTATGTAAGACCCTAAACCTCCATGTGATTAGACCATTCAATTTGAAAAAGTGTGATTTAATTTGAGTAAGTTGTACATCCTCAACACCCCACTTTGATGAGAGTTGCCTATATACCAATACTCTAAGAAGGGATCAAGTCTGATGTAGTGTTCCCCACCTAAGTGTTAGTGAAAGTACAAGTGAATCTAATATGAATGTTGTTTTGAGTGATTTGAGTGAGGATTTAGATTGTAAATATATGTATTCTAATATTATAAAGGTTGTAGATGACTTTATACAAAATTAGGGTAGAATAGGGATTAATAACATTGATTTTGCACAACTTGCTCTAATCTTGTTGGTGCATTTTGCATCTGATTTACATCTAGTGAATAAATGGAAAAAATTCATGTATATATATTAATTTGGTGCTTGTGAAAGGTTTTAAATAGGTCTAATCTGACCCTTTTTGTCTTTGGAATTGAAAATATATCTATTTGGGATAAATAGAGGGGAAAAGGTAATAGCATCCAACTAGGACACTAGTACTTATGGTGCTAGTGTTCAAGTATGATGCTAACATCTAGGTGGAAAAACCTAAGATACTAGGGGCCTCTATGACTAAAGGAGGGTCTAAGAATATTTTTGAGATATATATATGGATGTGTGTAGCCTACACTAAAGTTTGATAAGTTTATAAATAGGCCCTAAGATAGGTCTAGGGCTAAGCTTGAGATATGTGGTCTCAAGTAACAATATTGACACTCAAGTGACATTTTAGATGACTACATGCATTTTTTAAGCCAAAAGGCATGACCATAAACTCAAAATGGGCTTAATGAGTTATAAAATTTGTTTTGGGTATATCCTCTTCTCTAATATGAATATGATGATACCAAAAATGAAGATATATTTTGGTAAAATAAACAACATCATGTAATTCATCTAACAAATCATCAATTACTAGAATAGGGAACTTATATTTTATGATGCACTTATTGAGTTATTTATAATTAAGGAACATCCTCCAAATTTCATCCTTATTTTGTACCATGACCATTGGGGATGAATACTCACTTTATTTATGTTATATAATTCTTACCTCCAACATCTACACCATATTTTCAATTTTACTTTCTTGGGCATATGGTTATTTATATGGTGTGATGTTCAATGGTGTATTACCTAGAATCACTCTAATGACATCTTCTTGGTGGTAGGCATTTTTCCATTTTGCTAAAAATTATGGGGTGGTAATAAGAATCATTTTTAAATTAGGATTTGTAGACACATTTTTTAACATAAATTTTATAGACACCTAAATTTCACCATTTAGTGTTTTAATTAACTTTGATTGAAATTGAAATACTAACTATTCACCATCCCCAATTCAAATTCATATTAACATCATTTCCCTCTAAATTTCAAATAATTTATTAATTCATAATCAATTAATTAAATCATGTACACCTATTTTCTTCCAAAACTAATTAAATCTAGATTATCCACCTCATCCAGACATCCTCCACATTTATCTCAATTGACTCATCCGACCACTTCCTCAACTTCCTCAATCACCTTATGAATCACCATATAAAATTTCAACTAACTTGTGAGTCATCCCATGAGTTTTCAACTACCTTGACCCATTCATATTGAGTCACCCAACTACCAACTAAATCTCCCCCTTCTTCTCAACGTGTGGGAATTAGTCATCATCCATTGGGATGAGGACTCAAATCCAACTATTGATTGTTTTAATAATTCAATAAAATTGGATTATTCTTAGTTGTCCATCTCACCACCCTTAATCCTATAAATTTATGTGTAATCCTTCACTCAAATCATCAACCTTAAAGCTAATGAAGTGCTATCACTTTTTCAATCAAATCAATCAAGCATTTAAGCCATTTGTAATTACATGCTACCTAATTCACTTTTAAGGAGAATATTTAATCATCCACATATATTGAAATCAATATTAAATCATTCTTTGATCACAATGGAGAAGGTGACACATACTTCATAGTTGTAAGCATTATTTTGTTTATGTTTTTTCATTTTTTGCTCTATTAGAGGTTGAGTTGACTTTAGAATATGATCATTTGTATTTGTTTATTTATCTTAATTCACAATATATATTTTTTATTACATTTATGGCATGCTCAATGGGACATTTCCCTCAACTTTCACATCACATGTGCATTTAGGAATTTATTTCAATTATTTCTATTTCTTTTCTTGTGCACATATGTTTAACCTTTATCATGGAGTTTTATGTTTGTTTGTACATGTCACTTCTCTGATTTTTTAAGCTTGATGTATGTTAACTTGCATAAAAATTAAATTATTTTTCATAACAAAAAAATCGTCAAAGGAAACAATGAATTTATTGGAGCAAATAGTGAATTCATTTTTGTGGCATTTTTATTCATATTTTTACAATTTTTCATTTTGCTAATAATTTTTGTGTGTGTTTTGTTTGCCTAACTCATTTATGTTTTAGTTATGATCTATGTTTTATCTTATATTTTATTTTTAAATTATTTATTTAAAATAACAAAACCATTATGTGAAATAGTGAAATCATCCAACAAATGGCTAAATCATTTTTCACAAAAGTGAATTTGTTGGAGAAAATATTGAATTCCTTTCTGGACCTTTTTCTGAGAACAATGAAATTATAGGCATCTTCAATGAACTCATTAGATAAAATAGTGAATTTATAGAGTAAATAGTGAATTCATTAAAGAAAACAATGAATTCATATATAAGATAGTGAATTTGTTAGATAAAATAATGAATTTATAGCATATTGTGGAAAATTCATTTTGCACTTGTAGTGGTCATCTTCTAGAGGCCATAACTTTTGACTTGGGATTCTATTTGAGGTCTATTTTGTGCCAAAATAAAGGTATCTAAGAGGAGAATGAAACCATGTAAAAATATTTAACATTGGAACATTTCTAGATAATAATGAAATCATTCTAGTAAATAGATAAATCATCAAGAAAATAGTGAAAGTATTCTAAGAAGTAGTGAGATCATCTAAGGAAATGGAGAAATCATTCTGTAAGTATGCCTTATGTTTTATTATTTCTCTTTTTTTGTATTTTTCATCTAATAATTAATTCATTATTTTCTCTAACTGTGGAACCATGAAATTATTCTAATGGCGAACATTTTATGTTTTTTCTTGATATTTTTTTATCTTTTTTATGATTTTACATGTTGTCCTTTTTTTTAGTTTCTAAAAAACTTATCAATATATTTTTAGGCCATTATTAAAAAAAATTTAAAAATTAAGAAATCCATAAACCAATTTCATTTGTTTCTAATCCATTTTGTTTCTATTTTCATTTTTTGGACTAACCTTGTCTTTTCATTTTTAAGCAATCATTTCAGAATTTCTTTTCTTTAGTAATTAGATCATGTGTTTATTTGTGTGTATTGTAAAGTTATGTTTGTTCTTCCCTTGATATCACATTGGTGATTATACTTAATAATCATCAACAACAATACAAATTTTGTGTTACCCAAGTTGTTCTTGTGTGTATGCTCTTCCCTTGGCATCGCATTGGTGATGATACTTGGGAATCAGAGATAAGCATTAAATTTTTTATTTTCATTTTTATATAGGATATATCAACTATGGATTTCATCACCATGTAGTAGGCCAAACCCCATTTACTAACAGGGTAGATAAATTAGTGTCAACTATTTCAAAGGTCTAAGTAGTGATGTGTTTTAATCACATCATGATGTGATGAGCTCTCATGTTCTAACACTAAAGGTTTCAATAGTTCTCTCAAAGTTTTATTTTTCTAACATCAACCTACCAAAAGGTTTCAACTAGGTTGGGAACATTAAGACTAGACCTATTTGTGTGAATCTTTTAAATTAGATTCTTCCATGGCTTTGGACTTCATATACTAAAATATATTTATAGGACTCCCCTTAGTTAATCTTTTGAAAACATTAATTCTATATGAGGATTTTTGTTATTAAAATTTGTGTCATGACCTGATTATATGATACATTTATTTGTTAGTTATGAGACTTTCATATCTTATCATTCTTGATTTTGATGTTTATCTAGACTATGTGTTCTAAATGTGATTATAATTCTAAAACTATGTTGAATTCACAATTTACTATTATATTGTTGAATAATACCATGGTGTATGATTATATATGATTTGTTATGTCATGATTACATTTTATACCATTCATATTATGTTATTTATATAATACCATGCTTAGATACTACTAATGTTTATTGGCATGACTACATGAACAGGTTGTATGAACTAGTTTCAGTGGTAGACTTTAATACTTTGGGTGTTATGGAAAGGGAATTGATTAGTTAGTTGATACCAAAATTTATAATAATATAAATAAGAACTCAATCCACTTTATTTCCTTTTCGATTCTATTATAATCTTGATTGGACGATTTTTAGTTTTATATTGATGGAGATGTTGGCCAAATTTTCCACACATTTAAATAATTTGCATGGTTTGATGGAATGAGTGGACCAAAGGCTTGAAATAAGTTTAAAATTACAAATAATAGGAACCAAATACGTTTCATGGTGTCCAAGCATTTAGGATCATGGACTAGGTTGCACAAATCTTAAGAATCCATCAAAACTTTTAAATATTGATCAAAGGATAAATTTGGCAAAGTTTAAGGACTAGATCATCACTGGGACATCATAGAGAAATAAATAGAGTATCCTATTCTAAAACTCAATAAATATACCCCAAAAATCCTCATGATCAAAAGGATTGTAGTTCCATAGAGCTATTTATGCCTAGATTATATCCTATAAATTTCATGCCCACATGAGATTTTTATCTCAAGTTATAAAGCTTCAAAGTTGAACTTGAAGAATGGAACATTCATGCAGAGGTAAAAATAAATCTCATCATTTATCTACTAGGATTCAAGGATTGACAATTGCACAGAAATCAATTATGGCCATGTGAACAACAATTAAAGAGCATGCATACATCAAATTTAAGACATGGAAAATAACCATTGGGGTTTGAGAATCCTAAGATGATCATGAGAATGTCAAATATGGGCATACAAAAATCAAATTTGATTCTAATGAAATAGTTATTGGGGTTCAAATGATGGGTTCAAGTAAATCTGATGGTTTGAATTCAATCATATATCTTGATCTAATGGTTTGACCTCGAGTCAACATGTTAAAAGATCCTAGTTGGCAATAAATCTATGATCCACGTGCATTCATACATTTAGATCTAATGGTATGATAAATATTTAATAAGTTAGTGTATCTAAAAAACCAATAACAATGAACATAGTTGGGCACAATGTAGATGGTTTGAGTTAGCAATCAACAACCAATAAACAAAGAGCAAATCCAAAGAGATTCTATTGAAGGTCAATGAACCAATTTTTAACCCAATTAGAAAAAATAATAAAGAGCCATATCACCATTAGAGCTTAATAAATATTAGGCATATTCATAAAAGTAAGATGGTTGAGCATAAGGCTCTTTCACTAGTAAAATTTAAACAAGACCTCTAGTCAACAATTTGAAACCTATCAACTTTGTTGTAGGGTCAATCCATTAACATGATCATTGCTTTTAGATGGAGGATTTTCTTCTCTCATAGGTTCTAGATGTAGAATATTTCTCTTATAGCCTAATACAAAGATCGAAGATGGACTATTGATTATGAAGCAAGATTAATTAATTTGCATGTTTCCATGGATATTGTGACTATGTGAAAACTAATAATTGGATTGGTATTCATGTATAATGGACCTATGTTAAATATTGGAGCAATTAAAAATGTAAACATGATCAAAGAGAGATGTCTCACCTATCATTAAGGTAACATTTTTGATAAATAGGTATCGATTACCACCCAAAGCAGATGTGGCATGACTATATTAATTTCAAGACATAGTCCTCATCAACAGATCAAATAGATAATGACATCGAGTTATAATGACATAAAGTTCATGGATAAGGATAATGAACATTAAAATATTTTACATATTTTGTTTCTTATTGATAAGGTCTTGAGTCAGCATCCTCAAACTTGTGCTAATACATCATAGTTCCCTCTCTCTCTTCCTTTTTCTATATATGTTCCAACTTCGACCACAGTAGAACTCTTTGGAAGTTTTAGAAACAAATATCTGACATTTTTAAATAAATAGACTCTTATGCTTTGGCTTGTTTAGGCTATGCCAAATTTTTTAATATAACACCTTTTGATGCAATAAAGACTAAATTCCATCATTTTGTAAGCTAGATTGAATTGTGTCCTATAAATTCATGTATTGTGGTTAGTGAAGGTATGTTCTTTGTCCATGTCTAAGTTTTCTCACCTTCATGAAGTGTTTGAAAGCTCTCATACTTCATTATAATTTTAATTTATAGGTTTTTGTTTAGCTTGAAAGTGGAGATTCACATTCTCATGCTAGTTTGATAATCGATCAATGCATTATTATGAAATACTTATATGGGATTGATTTTATTTGGTATTGAATGTGTCTCATAGTGTGTCTTATGAAAAGTATAAGTGTTCCACTAACTGGTGCATCACCCCATTTTACATTTTTTCATATATTATTATATCTCTCCATCTCTTTTCCAATTAAGTGTTAGATTAGGTCTAGTTTAGGTGATAGATCTAAAAGTAAGTCAGCCTTCTCAAGAGGTCTTATCCAAGTTTAGGTGACCCACAGCCTAGGATCATTCCATTGTTGGAATAGATTTATGTAAGAGGACTTGAATAAACTCCTTACTCAGCTAGGGTATAATATAGAACACCAATATTTTTGGCACACCCAATGGGACCAAGGTCCAAAAGAGTGGGAATATATTGGTGTGTCTTTCCTCTAATTAGCTTTCTAAAGTAAGAAAGAAAGCACCAATGGTGATTCCAAATCACGGATTTTAGTTATGAGAAGAACAGGTATGTCTCATTAAAAAAAAATTCAACTCTTGCATCTCATTTAATATATGAGGTTAATATGAAAAGATATGGTGAATATCCCTATTATCCACCTCCTTATCAGTAGCCCTAATTTGGTCCTCATGATCCATATGAGTCTAATTATCCCTATCAATATTTATATCAAAGCTATGAGGAGCCTTATAAAGTTTCTCATGATCCTTATTATCAATGGAATGGCTCTTACCTTCCTCATGATCCTCACAAAAAATATGAGGACCTATATCAATCATACATGCAAGAGTATGGCCCTAATTCTTATTATGAACAACAAACCCATCATAATAATGTTCCTCACCAACCCTATCAATAGCCATTCATACTAGCACATAATCTAACTTTAGTAAGCCTTGGAGAACATACACTACAATTGTGATCACAAAAGTATTATGGCCAAGATTTCCCTATTCACCAAATGCTTTATCTAAGGGAGTCATTATAATAAGTGAAATAAGAATGGACACCTTTTGAGAGAGAAAATTGGAGTAATCTCATAGGTGAGATGATAGATGTAAGTGGTTACATTCAAAGCACTGAGGACAAACTAAAAATCCCTGAAGAGTAATGGTCCAACGTCACCAATCTTATGTGCCTTCATATACACCACCTTATCCTTTTTATGTGCCACCCATTATTTCACAAGAGACCATCCCATGTATCCCTTTGAGTGTTCCAAATTCTTCATGTATCCTTGAGCCCTTCCCTTCTTAGAGATCTATCCAAGAGAGATATCAAAGAAAGAAGGGAACTATTGTTGAACAATTTGTTGTTGAGATCCAAGACTCCCTTTTTACTCAAGAAACCCTTAAAAGGTCCTTCAACTTTTAAAGCTAGAATCAAGTGGTTAAGTCATAGAAAAGTTGGCAAGGTGAGAAAAATCTAGATTTGAAAGCCTATGTTTAAAAATAATCTAAACCTATAAAAGTACCTCTCATCTCTCTTCAAGACCCCTCTTGTGTCCATTATCTTCATAAAGCTATTAACCATATTAAAGAGGAGATTTTCTAAGAGAATATAGATAGGAAAATCAAAGAGTTGGAGCTAAAAATAAGGAAGGAAGAGGAGAACTAGAATCAAAAGGTTAAATAAAGACCTATAACTTTCCCATCTTGGAGGTTTACCCAAAGATATTATTAAAAAAAGAAGGAGAATTCAGTTGTGAAGGTTGAAGAGCAATTTGAAATGATTTAAGAGTCTCAAGGAGACCATCAATAAAATGAAGTTGTGGTAGAAGAAGGTACTCATTATTTTACCTAAATTAACTTGCTTTCCCTATAAAAGTTCTTTCAAGAGTCAATCATTTCCAAGATTCTAAGTTGCAGAAAGGTTCCCTCCATTCCTAGATCCATAAATGAACCATCTATCACATCTCATGCTCCATCTCTAGTTTATCATCCCCCCATCACATATTATTCTTCACCTCAAACCCATGAGCCTATCCATCAACCTCCTACCTCAACCTTTCCTGAGAAGGAGTGTATCTTGAAAGAAGCAAGAGAAGAGGATCATATCCAAGTTATGACTAATCAATAATATGTCATAAGTGATTATGAGGAATAAATCACCATAGGGACTCCCCTTGGTGAACATGAAGGAAACTTAACCTTCTTGAATGAGGAGAAACATATTGTAGACTCTTTTACATCTATCCATGAGGAATATGAACAAGACTTAAAGAAAGAGGTATTTAAAGAAGAATCCATATTTTATTATGAAGTAGTGGATGACCATCAAAAGTATGGAATGGAGTTTACTAGCAAACATGATGGTCAAGTCACTCCTCAAAAAGTTACAATCCTTCAAGAGTCTCATAAGACCAAGGTAGAAGATAGTTTTTAGAGATGACTCAATACCTCTATCTAATTTTTAATCACCCTTAGTTGTATTTCAGTATGAAGAACACTAGCTTGATGGCCTCATACATCAAATAGATAAGCTTAAAGAATTATTGGTTCTAGATGACAAGGAGGATAAAGATGATTGGAAAATGTAAATGAAGCTCTTTCAAGATCTTGAATATCTTTGCCAAATTAAGGGTCAAGTACCTAAAAAGGTCAACAAAGAGTTTCCCATGGAGGATAATGACCAAGATTAGGTAGAATATGCATAACTATTTGATGATCTTGAAGATCTTACAGCCAAGAAGAAACCCAATCTTATTGAGAGCACCATGGGAATCAAAGAGGTATGTCTTACTAGACCACCATTTTAGGTCATATTTAATGAGCCATATGAAGAATTTGAGACTATCTAGATGCACATAGTTGACCTATTTGGATCTATTTGATTCTCACTAGACATCATGCCAGTAAAGTTGACAGATATGACAAAGAAAAAGGAGGCATCAAGGCCAAGGGTCAAGGAGATACATGCCTTGTTTAATTCCTCATTCCATGATGCAATAAGATTTTCAAAATTTATTTTTGATCTATTAGTAAATGTACATGTAAATTCGATCTATATATACTAGGTTAGTTCTTATAACTCCTTTAAGTGTTATTTTGGCACATTTGTTTGTTGTCCCTATTTTGTTCTAGGATAGTTTACCTTCAATAAGTACCTTGGGAACTTTGTCTTTTTTTATTATTTTATTGGTCCTTTGTTCATTTCAAAAGAGGTTATAGGTTAAATCTAGGTTAATTTTTTGTACCAAAAAAGAGATTCCATGCCCAATGGATTGGACAAAGCAATATGGTATGGGTTCTTTTACATAGATAGGCATGTAATCCTTATGATTCACCAAAGATGTTGGCCAAATTTGTCCCACATTTAAAGATTTTAAATGATCTGATTGAATGAGTGGACTAAAGGCTTAGAACAAGTCTAGATTTATAAAGAAGAATATCCAAGAAAATTCCATGGTGATCGAGCATTCAAGAACATAGACTAGGTTATACAAATATTAAGAGTCCATCAGAATGTTGAAAGATTGATCAAAGGATGAATTTGGTGAAGTTTAAGGACCAGATCATCACCAAGACATCATGGATAAATGAACAAATTAGTTTGTTTGATTACTTAATAAATTCACCCCAGGAAGCCTCATGATCAAAAGGATTATAGCACCATAGAGATCTTTGTGCCTAGATCATATTCTATAAATTTCATTCCTTCATGAGATTTCTAGCTTAAGTTATAAAGCTTCAAATTTAAACATTTAGAACGGAAAATTCATGTATATGTCAAAATAAATCTTAGAATTTATCCAATGGGGTTCAAGGATTGACAATCGTGCAGACATCAATGATAGTTGTGTGAATGTTAATTAACAGGTATGTAGACATCAAATTTAAGACACAGTAAATAACCATTAGGGTTCAAAAATCCTAAAATGGTTGTGTAAATGTCAAATATGTTCATGTATACATCAAATAAGAGCATTAAAATGTCAAATTTGAGTCTCATAAAAAATCCATTAGGGTTCAAATGCTGAGTCTAGGAAAATTTGACAATCTATGTTCACTCATGCATCTTGATCAAATGGTGTAGGCTCGAGTCAACATGTCAAAGGATCTTGGTTGGTATAAAATATACAATATGCATGTATTTATACATCTAGATCTAACTATGTGAGAAATATTCAATAAGTTAGTGTATCTATGGAACCAATAAGAACATAGATAGTTGGACATAGTGTAGATGGTCTAAATTGGCAATCAATAACTAATGAATATAGAGCATATCTAAAGAGCTTCCATTAAAAGTTAATGAACCATTTTTAAACCTAGGCAAACAAAATATTAAATATCCATATCACCATTAGATCTTGGTCAATATTAGTCATATTCATACAAGCAAGATGGTTGAGGGTAAGGCTCTGTCATCATTAAAGTTTAAATAGGACCTCTAGATGATAATTTGGAACTTGTCAACCTTGTTTCAGGGTCATTTAATTAACATGATTACTTTTTTAATATGGAGGATCTTTTTATATAATATCTTCTTATGTCTCATATATTTTAGATGCAAAATAGGTCTCTTATGGCCTAATATAGAGATCAAAGATGGACTAGTGATTGTGAAGTAAGATTAAGCAATTTATAGGTTTCCATGGATATTGTGACTATGTGAAAACCAGTAATTGTATTGGTTTTCACCTATAATAGACCTATGTTCAATATTTGAACTAGTAAAAATGAAAACATGATCATAGAGAGATGTCTAACCTATCATTATGGTCACATTTTTGATAAAAAAGTATTGATGGCCACCCAAAATAGAAGTGGCATGACTCTATCAATTTCAAGATAGTCCTCATTTGGTAGATCAGATATATAATGACATGGATTTGTAATAAGGAAACTAAGTACATGGATAAGGATAATGAGAATTTAATTCTTTTATGGATTTTGTTCCTTATTGATAAGGTCAGGAGTCATCATCCTCAAACTTTTGCTAATACATCACAGTTCCCTCTCTCTCTTCCTTTTTCTATATATGTTCCAAATTCTACCACATGTAAAACTCTCTAGAAGTTTTAGAAAGAAATCTATAACATTTTTAAAGAAATAGACTCTTATGTTTTGGCTTGCTTAGGCTATGCCAAATTTTGTACTGTAATACCTTTTGATGTAATATAGACTAAATTTCATCATTTTTTGAGCTAGATTAAAGTGTGTTTTATAAATTTATGTATTATGGTTAGTGGATGTATGTTCTTTATCTATATCTAAGTTTTTTCACCTTCATGAAGTGCTTGATAGCTCTCATAGGTCATTATAAGTGTAATTTATAGTTTTTTGTTTAGCTTAAAAATGGATATCTACCCTCTCGTGCTAGTTTGATAATTGATCAATGAATTATTGTGAAATACTTATGTGGGACTGATTTTATTTGGTCATGAATGTGTCTCATAGTGTGTTTTGTGTAGAGTGTAAGTGTTCCAATTACTGTTGCATCACCCCATTTTATGTGTTTTCATATATTATTTTATCTCTCTATCTCTTCTCCAAATAAGTGTTATATTAGGTCTAATTTAGGTGATAGATCCAAAAGGAATCTGACCTTTTTAAGAGGTCTAGTCCAAGTTTAGGTGACCCACAGCATAAGATCATACTCATGTTGGACTAGATTTATCTAAGAGGACTTGAATAATTTCCTTACTTAGCTAGTGTGCAATTTAGAACACCAACAGGAGTGTCTTATGCTATAAGTATTATTTTTCTTACATGCATGTATTTCCATGTTGGTCATATGATCTTTAGTTTTTTAAATCTCCTGCATGTTTGATTGTGTCCATTTGTTCAGTCTTGCCTACTTGTAGAGGCTGTACTTAGTGTGGGGTTCATTGTCATTTTAGATTGGTATTGTTTTTTTGCATCCTTAGCTTATTATATTTATAAGTATTATTAAGATATGGTTAATTAAATGATTGTCAACCCCTTATGGGATCATGATATTCAATCCATGCTTGACTTAGAAGGGGGACCATGTTATTTTTCTAGGATGGCATGATGGTCATGTTATATTCAAATTAATGGGGATTTATTAACCTACCCCCTTGGAATCATGAAGAATCTTGGTCATTGTGTTTAGATTTCTGGATTGTGATCATTATTTTTTTGTTTTGTTGCAAAAAATCAACTGTTGAGTTGGGGACATAGAGTGTTTGATAAGTTTTCAAGCCCTACTCAAACTAGTCATTTTAGGGTCAGATCCCTGGGGTAAAAAGTGATGGTAGAAGAGTGAGTAATGGTGATTTTCATTACATGGTCCATTAATGGAAATAAGGAGAAAATATGGTCTATGGAGATAAGGAAGTGTTGGGTGTTAGGTTTATTATGATGGTCAAAAAAAGGAGAGGCATTCACCATTTTTCTTTTCTATAGGGATAGTATTATCTCCAGGTATGTAATGTATTGTGAATTTTTAATATAATAGATGGACTATACATTTAGATTGATTTTGGATAAAAACTTTGTGAGCATAAACTATTTTGGGTTCACAGTGAATTTCTAATACTTCATATAGAACCCACATTCAATTTGTAATCATTTTTTAGCAATGTTAATGATATATGGGTTGAAAATGAATACTAGATTTTGAGTGAGACTTATTGTCTTATTTTATTACTTCTATTTTTTTTGTGTTGGGATTGACTTACATCATCACTGTGAGATCTTTGATGAGTGCTTAATATGGGCATGGTTGTTTAATAATGTGTTTTCTCCTTTAGTGTTTGATGTCTTTATGGTATTTGGTCTTGTTATATGCAGAACCCTATAGGGTCTTGAAGATCATTTGATATTTAAACTTGGTATTTGAGTGGTTTTATTAGTATGGTGTTTTAGTCTATTATTGAAATCATTATCATGAGGAATGATTATATTGTGAGAATGTCATTTTAGGTTGTAGATAGTTATTTCTTATGAATATAATTGTTATTTTCTTTCACACTCATGATTTGGAACTTATATGATTGTGTATGAACTTTGGTGCCCTCATTTACCTTTTCTTGATTAACAAATACATTCTTTAACAAGGATATTAAAGGATGTTATAGCCTTCATCATTATTTACTCTTTATGAGGTGTTTAGATTTGGTTGAGGTATATGGGTAATTGTAAGCAACTTCTAAGATTGTTGGCTTTTACTTAGCTATGAACTTATTTCATTCATAAGTTATTTGTTAAAGCTAAATGTTAGTGATCTCTTTGAGAGAGGAATTATGTAATTTATCGATTGAGTCGAGATGTTTGGGTGACAGATAGTTTTTAAAAATGTAAATAGTTATGGCTACATGTATACTTTAATAAAGTGTTTTGACTAATGCTAGTAACTCTTTTTATCAATTCTTCATTGAAGGTTAATTGATTGATGTTATTCCCTTGGTGTGTGAATATTGTTTCCATTTTTGATTTATCGATTCAATCTCAAGTCACATGCTCATGCTCTTTCTCCAAGCCCATATGGTGATTTACACCATTGAGTTAATGGTTGGACTGGTTATGGCTACTGATGGTTGGGCTCATAGGACTGGGCATGAGGATTTTCTCTTCTATAATTTTTTTTTTGGATTTGAAATGGTGACATGTTCCAATTTTGATGTGGATGAGCTTATGTCTCAGTTGATTTTATTAGAGTTTCCTAAGTAAGTGAAGATTTGTATTAAATCATTCATATTTGCTTATATTAAATCATTCTTTCATTTCATGTTTACACTGTAAATTAATTTGGTAGTAATTGGAGACAATTTCAATTGCGGTACTTAATATAAGAGCATTATTGTATGAGTTTATTGGTATGATTGATTCATGCAAAGTAATTAGGCTTCCCTTTTAGAATTAGAAATCCCTCCTAGTGTATGTACAGATGTATTTTGTCTTGATTTATCATTGAAATAAGAATGTATTCTTTTATTCATGTTATAATTGGAATAAATCAAGTCATAATGATTTTGTGATTAAGTCTTATGTTTCAAGTATCCTAATAAGTATGCAAAGATAAGTCAATAATGATTATTCAAGGATTATATATTTCTCTTTCGTACAGACTAATAGATATGTAGTTTTCTAATGTTGGCCTCTTTTATTTAAAATATCTTAGATGAAGGATTTAATTATAGTATAGAATATTTATCGCCTGAGGTAATTTGAGTGGATATTAGTTTATATTCATATGTTGAAAACTCCTAACTTCGCTTGTTCATAGTTAAAGTTGTTATTATGGTTTACATATTATTATTTATATGGTATTATTGTTCACAATGGTATGGGCCTTGATGTAGAATAATGGACTAACCCCTATAGGGATATATTAGTCTTTATTGTTAATTGTTATTCTTGTATCTTGTGTGGGAATTGTATCAAAGTTGTACTAGGTTACCAAAATCATAACATGGAATAGTAAGCAAGATGTGATTTTAATTATTATTGAGTTGTGGTTTATTATATTAATTATAGTTGATTTGAGTCATTGGAATATATATGGTTTAGTCAATTACGTAAAATGGATGGTGATTCTTTTTTAGGGGTAGAATAGTTAAGTTTCAAAGGAAATACTACCATTACATGTAGATGATTAACAATTTGTGTGGATGGCTATATGGATGGTAATGTTAAAATTGATATGAAGTTATTATGAATAGAATAATGTTATCATTATTTTATGCTAAGTTGAAACTAGTGTGAATAATAGGATATTATTCACTAAGTGTAGTTTCAAAAGTAGTTTTATTTTAAATCTATATTATTGTTACTAATAGCATAACAAATAAAATGGGTTGGAAGCTTTTCCTTTTCTTGTATTCTAAGATTACGAGGCTTTTTGTTTAATTTTGTTGTTGTGAATTCATTAATTAGTAAAATATCTTAATGAAAGAAAGAGTTAGTGTAGCATTCAGAAGCATTAGAGTATGCATATGGTATACCAATTTTCTCTGAGTGAGTGGTGAAGCATTTAAAAGATATTAATATGTAGTTTATATACTAGGAATATTTATATTAAACTAAGTCAAGATAAAAATGAACTGGATATTGATAATTATTCCAATGTAGAATATAAACATGCTTGTTGAGACATTACTTTCAGTTTCAATTAACCCTAATATTTTTAAACTTATTAAACTTGCAATTACTCACAACAGCCAAGGGACAAGTAGGCATAAAAAAATTGGTAAGACCTATATTTATTGACCTGTGGGATGGTTAAAAACATTTAATGTTTGTTTTAAAATTAATATTTTGTTGATTGTATAGGAACTAATGTGATGGCCTCTTATGGGGAACTATCCATATACAATGTGAACCATCATGACTCATGTAACATTAGGATGATAAATCAAATGAAAATATGTCTTCTTTGTTGATATGATAAAACAAAGTAACCAAGGTGAAGTGTTTCCTAAGTTCTAGTCATGGTTTAATGTCCAAGAAGGGATACCATGGACATGTTACTTATGCTTGTGTAAAGCTTAAAATAATTCAAATGTTTCAAAAACTTATATTATATTTGTTTTGTAAATAGTCCTATAATTATTTATTGATGATTTTAAAATATTTGTTTAAGCATAACTTAGTATGATGATCCTTTTGTTAAAGTTTTAGAACCTTATACTCGAACTATTGCCTTATAACTAGTTTTCATATTTATATATTTAGATATGTGATTAGCTATATAATATTGGATATTATTAGCTACCCTTTTATATTTGTAATGCTACCTATGTAGTCTAATTGGGAATATTTCTTGTCATATGATTAGTATTTAAATCTTGAATAAGCTAACTATTTTCCTAAACATTAATTGGACTCACTAGGGAGAATGGGATGCTTACTTAGAGTTAAAGACCATTATATGATCCTATCAAAAATACAACCAAGAAGTGTGGAGTTTTAAGTTTATTAGTGTGTACCTACACACTAATGTACCCTGAACTATATGCTTTTAATGGTAACATATTATTCCCTATAGAACCCTCTAATAATTTTTACCCCTAGTTAATAATATATTGTGACCTAATCCAATTATTGGTTGCTTTCAAAATTAGTGTAAAAAATAAAAAGGACATATTCATGTATCAAGAAGTGTGTAGTGGGCCATACACAAAGTTTCATTCATAATTTGAATACAAATAATTCCAATAATAATAATTATTATTATTTGGGATTGTTTCACCTAGTATTAGAGTGGGGTTAATACTCTAAGGTAAATTTAGTAGATGGTTTCTTAAATCTATACTTTCCCTAAACCATAGCTATGTGCCTTCTTAGGAAGATGGTTAGAACTAGGTCCAATAGTTTTAATGTTGGCAATGATCAAGTAAATTATATACTAGTAAGAAGGAGTAGAAGATGAGGAAATGTTTGTGGTACCTAAGATATCAATTAGAATAGGTCTGAACCTCTTCTCAATAACACTAATCTTAATATATCCAAAGATAACACTACTAATAAGCAATAATAATTACTTAATAGGATCATAATAGTATTGAATGTCCTTTAAGGTAAGCTGGAAAATGAGGAATAGATTGAATAATCTAAAATGTGTTCCTCATGAAGAAGTGCCCCATTTGGAGAATGGATAAGTAGAAGACTAGGTGATTAAAGAGGTACATTTGACTATGGCTGACCCAATCATCAAATATCTTTAAAATATTCCACCACCCACATTTTTAGGTGAATAATCTGGAGATGTAGCTAATATATGGCTTGTAAATCTATAGTATTATTAAATCTACATAATATTCCATCTAATGTAAAAGATAGGGTGGTAGCCTAGTAGTTGGTTGGACCTATTTCCTTATGGTGGTATAACCTTCATGATTTATAAGGATATCAACTTATGACTCTTACATGGATAACCTTTGAAAGGTAGTTTTGAAAAAGGTACTTAAGTGCCAATTTTAAAGAGCATAAAATAACTAATTTATAGTTGTTAAAACAAGAAAACATGATTATTACTAAATATGAAAACAAGTTTTTACATTTATTATGTCATGTGAACTATATGCATGGACAAGATCCAAAAGTGACTAAATTAAAACTAGGGCTGAAAGATTTCTTAATGCATGATGTCAATATGAGAAACCTAAGAACCTTGGTAGTTACCATTGAATCTACTCATAGGGAAAAAGAGAAAGAAAAGGCTCAACAAAGTGTAAGACATGATTTAAAAATGAATAAATAGAAATCTAGAGCCAAAAATATCTCTCCCATACCTAAGAATTTCCAAAAATAAAATTAGAATTGCAATTTTCATGGAAATAAAAGAAAATTTAAAAAAATTTAGGGTCAAAATAGAAATTTTAAGTCCCAAATCTCCTCAAAAATGAGTTTTTATAGAAAGGATCAAAATTAGAATAGTCATTAGGGACCAGCCATTGGGGAAAATATTTTTTCTATATCTCTCTAAAGGACTATTGTATGTTGGGAATGTGGTGATAACCATTACCATAAATATTTCCCTAAGTTGAAAATGGGACAACCAGTACACCATCAAGTTTATGCAGCTGTAGATAACAAAAAGTCTTATTTTTAGGCTACCCTAGTTAAAATAAAAGGTATTATATATGGTATTTATATATATTTTTTGATTGATTCTAGTGTAGCATATGCTTAAAATTAAGAGGATGTTCACATTGAAGGTTTTGAGACCTAATAGAATTATTAGGAGTTTCAAAGGGATGTAATTTTATCAAGGTTTCATAAATCCTTAAGTGTAAGATTATTTCAACCTTCAATTTGAGTTGACTTACAAGGCTAATCACACCTACAACTTCAAATAAGGTTACACACAGTCCAAGATGAAGTTTTCAGATAGAATCACCAAAGCATGCCTCTATGATTGAATAGTTTTCTTGATCCAAGAGTAATTAAGAGAAGGTTGTAATTTTTTACTCCAACTTCCATGACTACCTATAGGTGTCTTAGTATTCAAAATACTCACCTACAACTGAGTAAGCAAAGAGTGAGTAAAATATGGTGTCTAAGTGATGTTTGAGCCTATATAGGGTGAACATAGGTCCAAAAAAGATGATAAATAAACATATAAATTTATAAATATGTATATATAAATGTTTCAATTACAAATCCATACATATCACCTATAGGTGCCCCTCCAACACAAAGGAACATAGTCTGTTGTAACTGAGTCACACAATGAGTAAGCTTGGTGATTGAGAGTGTGGGAGTGATAAGGATGAGATAAGAGGTTTAATAAAATTTAAATGATATTTGGAGATTATAAAAATAATTATAATCATTTAATTCAAGCTAAATTATGTAAGGTAACCTATATGTGTAGTCCAAAGCAAAACATAATCAGGGTTTATACATATAGTCTTGAGGATTCAAGGATGGGAAGGGGTATTTAGAGAGTTGAAGTGATGAATAGACATGAGACATCTTCACCATGACCATTAGTTTATATATAGTATTTTTAAAACTCAAATAAATCAAAGGGAAGGTCTCTAATCAAACAAACATAGTCCACATGCTAGAAGCCTGCACAGTCTACCTGCAAATAGTCAATCTTGGGTCTTAAAACATTTATGAGGTCAAAACGTCATACCAAGGACCCAAAATTGGTACATAAAAATTTTATGGGATGGGTAAAACCCTAAAATATTCAATATTTTTTTATTAAATAGGGGATTTCACTTTGTTTTGTCTCATATAGAGGGCACTCCCCTTATGCACAAACTACAAGGCTTTAAGGAATGGCAATGGCCAAGTGAATTAGAGGATATTAAAATAGGTAAATAATTCTTTAAAAATTTTAACACATAAAAAAACATGAAAATATTTATTTATAAGGATTGAACTAAATAAGGAGGTATAAAACACCAAGGTTGTAGTTAAACTCATTAGGCAGGGTTTAGGCCTAAAGTTCAAATGAAAGGTCAAATTAAATTTTAGTATGAGATGGGAATTCCAACCAATTAAATAATTTATATAGGATCATAAAATATATTTAAAATCTATTGTAATGTAGGGAAGTCACAAAGAATCATCTTTTGTTTCAAAGTCAACCTTAGTCCTATGCAAAAGAAAGGAAGAGCTCAAATAGGTAACTTCAAATGCTCACATATTTTAGGAGGATTTAAATGTAAGGAAAAAGAGTTTAGGGAGGTTAATATGGTCATTTAAAATCACATTAGTGTATTTTTTTTCAACTTAAATGTTAGAGATTCATGAATAAACTGTAAGAATAGAAAGCACTAAAAACCCTTATTAAAACCTTACAAGGACTGGATTAGATAAATGAGGATGGAAGATGATATAATGAGAAATTTTTCCTAGGATTATTATTTTAAATTTTATATGACTCTTTTATCCTCTTCCCCACCCTTTTCATTTGTATATATTTGTATAGACAGGGTATAAACAAGGTAATTTTGACCTTTTTATGTCATTTATAAGTTACAAGAAGTTCCAACAGATGAAAATAATATGGAAGGGAATATTATGACTTATTATAACTCTCTATGTCAATTTAATTCCTTTTCACAACTCCTAAGTACCCTAACCAACTACTTCATCTCAACTAGTCAAAATTGACATAGTGACCAAGCTAGTGAGAAGGGTGGAAAACTTCAAGTGAGTTGATTTTAAAGTGTAACTGATGATATAATTCCATTTAGGGCCTTTACACATGTAATAAACCTAATTTTATGGATTTTTACAAGCAATTGAATTCATATTTAAATCCATGTTTGTAAGGTGTAGGAAAGAGGAGTTTTTTAGACTATAGATGATGATTGTTGATTTTAAGAAGGTTATAGATGACCAAGACTATAAAAAATCAATTTAAAGGCATGTATATAATACTTCAAAATTATTTAAATAATTATACCTATCCCTAATCAATTTTTGGATATTAAAATATGTCAAAATCATGAAGGAAGTTTTTTGAGCCAGAATGAGAACTTTCATGCCACTTTACAAGAGTTTCATGACTTGGAAAGCCACTTATTTATTCTAAAATTTCATGGTACATTACACATTCCTTTTTCATGCACAAGTAACTAATTTTATTATCTTGAAAAGTGTCCTTATGACCTTTAGACTTCTCTCTTCTCCTCTCTCTCTCTCAAGTTCTATAAAAACTAGCTATTTTGGCCTTTGTAACTTATGTTCCACCTAAGTATGGTGAATATCTACACATTTTCATACCATTTGATCAATAATAATATTTATTTTTAACTTATCCATGAATATTCATAGTGTTCTTTACTTAGATTATTGATTTTTCTTAGTGATAACTTTTGTATCCTTGGCATGTTGTTTTATTCTCTCACTTATTTATAGTTGTAAAGCTTCTTCTTGTAGGGCATGTGAAGTATTCTAAGCAGTTTCAAGGCAAAGTGAGTTAGTATATTCACTAGTTCCATTCAAGGCCTCTTTTCTAGTCTTCCTAGCCTAAACATTCATCCATAACCTCATAATGTAATATTAATATGAGAAGATACAGATTAGAGAAGTGTACATGTGGTTAGTCTCTTGGTTTCATGTGTAACATGTATTTGGTTGGAATTCATCAAATTATTTGGTGTATCACCTCCCTTAGGTTATTTTTATTTTAGTTTTGTCTCTCCATTTTCCCTCATAAAGTTTAGGTATAGTAGTTATCCAAAGTGGTACATCAAGGGAGCTAGCCCTATCTAGAGATTCACCTCATTCATAGGCGACCCAAAATCCTAGAGGTGTTTCAATTATGTCACTTGGATTATAAGAGATAATACATCTCCTAAAATGGTTCAAATCTAAGTGATAATAGTTTTTGGCATGCCTGATGGGACACGTAATCCAAGAAGTTGAAAGGATTTTGGTGTTATCTTTCAATAATCAACATTTGGAGGCATCTATCTAAGAATCAATGGTGACTCTAAAGTTACATAAATTGGTCAATCATCCCAAGTATTCTTTTTGAATATTTTTGGTAACCATTTCTTATTTTCTTACTTCTTAGTGAAGTTTTATGGCTGAATTTGGTGTTGAGTACTATTTTACACAAGTTAGTGAGATATATCAAGCTTATGACACTCTCTATCAGCCTTGGTGTGATTCTTACCAGTCTTGATATGACCATTTTCAACCCTATCATGATCCTTATCATCCTTATAACCAACCTTGTTATGAATTTTATCAATCCTACAATCATCCTTCTCCATATCTTGCTCCTAGTCAACCTACTCACTTCTCAAGTCAATCCATTTCCACTTTTAAGAAAATTCTTTTGGGCTATGAGAAATATATGTTAGATCTTGTAACACAAAGGGGATATGGTCTAGATGTTCCTATTCATAATGTAATATATTCTTTAGAGATATTCAAAAGAGAATGGGCACCTATTGAGAGAGATAATTAGCAAAGGCTCACAAGTGAGATGTTAGATGTGAGTGGACTAATTCATCTTTGAAAGATAGGCTAAAAATTTAGGAGAAGAATCCTCAGCAAACCTATCATCCTTCATATCCACTTCACCAAAAAATTTATCACTCCTATATGATCCCCACTCATGAACCCAATCAAGCTTATCAAATTCATCATTTTCCAAATCAATTGGAAGAGAGAGTTGTAAAGAGAAACCTTTTTTTTTAAGCTAATATTGATAGGAAAATTGAGGTGGATAATATGAATATTTATTATTCCATTTCATCCTCAGAATAAGTGTAATATAATCCCTCATTTCCCTCTCAAATTATTTCCCCACCTCAAAAAGTGACCTCTAGATATGAGATTCTAGGTTGGAGAGAAGGTGGAGAATCCAAGCCCAAGAAGATCCTAATTTTTTTAAACACTTCATCCACTCCTAAAATTTAATAAATAATTCAATAATAGAATCTTAATAATAACACCCTAATCCATAATAATATATTGGATTCATGGGGAAAGAAAGAGGATAGAAGACTTGATAAGGAGTGTGAAGTTGAGAAAGAGCTTGATCCTATGAAAGTCCCTCCCATCCTTCCTCAAGAAGATTCTTATGTTACATGTAAACCCTATTTTAATCCTCATACTCATTAATATTATTAATATATTAAATAAATATTTTTCCAAGATAACCTATCTCAGAAAATTGAAGAGTTAGAATCAAGGATGAAATTTCTATGTCAGGGCACGATGGAAGGTTTAGACCCAAAAGAAGATCCTATGACTAAACACACCCCATCTAACCTATTTTAAGATAGTGATAAATATAAATAATATTTAAATGAATTTATTATAAAATGGAAGGAAGAAAACCAAGACATTTATCCTAAGGTCTGCCTCCCCTTCCTCAAGAGCTTATAAAAGAGTCCCCTACACTCATAATCTGATTTTGAGTTCTATGTGCCACATCCACCAACTAGTTCATATTTTATTGACCTCATCACCATTTTCCTTGATGTACCTATGGTATGGGAGCATAAATAGGATCATTTGGTTAAGGAAAATTTATAACTCTTTCTTGAAGAAAACATACCTCTGTGGCAGCCTCATTGGGCTAGGTCACATGATTTCAAGATGCCTAGTCTTGGCATCACCAAGAAGGAGAAGGACATAAAATATATTACAGCCCTTGAGAAGAATAATAAGGTTATTTAATCTGATATAAAACTTTATATCCCTTAATATGTTCTAAATTTTTAATTTAAATGTGCTATTAAGCATGGAGAATAATTTCAAGTCATCTCCAAACAGGTAACAGTCCTAGAAAAATCTCTTGAGACTAATGTGGAAGTTTTTTTTCTTGAAGATGATCCAATACTTTAACATAATTTTTAATCACCCTTACATACAATGGAGATTTAAGAACACTATATTGATGACATCATACATCAAGAAGAGAAGTTTGAAGAGGTAGTGTTTCTAGATGATAAAGAGGACAAAGATGATTGGCACCTACAAATGAAGTTGTTTCAAGATCTTGAAGAGCTTTTCTAAGTTGAGGGTCAAGTACATGGAAAGATGAATGATTATTCCATAGATTAAAATTAAAAATATTGGGTATAATATGAAAATCTCCTTGATGAGCTAGAAGAATTTACAGTTAAGAAGAAACCCAATCTTATTGAGAGCATTATGGAAATCAAGAAGGTACGCCTTGTTGAACCACCATTAGAGATTATAATTGAGGATGAATATGAGAAATTTAAGGCTAGTTGGATGAAATAAGATTTAATTTACATATCAAACCTATTTGTAACTACTTGGTTCTCATTGAACATCATGCCAATGAAGTTGGAAAACAACATGAAAAATTTGGAGGAATCAATGTTAAAGGACAAAAGGCTACATGTCTCACTAAATCCTTCATGTCATGAATAAATAAGGGTTTCAAACTTCCCCTTTGATCTAGGAGGTATTTTTAATCTCATTTTCATTAGTGTTTTATTTATTTTGTCTAGTTTGGTGTGTATGTTCCATAAATTTTCATGAAGCACATGTGTGTTTGATTTTGCTTTGTGTGTGTCTTTTGCTTTGTGTGGTTTAGGTAGGCATTGGTCTTGTCCTGATCAAATATTATTTTTAAAATCATCTTTTTGTGTATTAGACTTCAAATTAATCCCTAATCTCAATGGATTGATAAGGCTACTGGTCTACTTAGTATAATAGGCATACTACCCTTATTAGTCACCAATTTGCTGACCAAATTTGACCTTACACGACAAATTGGGGCCCCTATAGGTAAAAACATGAATTTTTTAGTTTTTTAATGGGATATAATATTTTTTCATGGGGTGTATTATAGTTTATTTTATGTAATTTAATGTCATCCTAGCTTTGGTCTTAGTCATATTAGTCAATTTGTCATTTTGGGTCATTTAGTGGGCTTTTAGGGGTCATAAATGCAAGTGGCATGGTTCCTAAAGTGTCTAGGTTTCTATTTTTCATTAAAATCATCCAAAATTTCATATTCCCTATTATGAATGTTATTTCAATAATAATATTTCAGGTTATTTATTTGAAATTTAGGAAACTAACTGAAAAAGGGGAGTTTGGCACTTGTACGGCCTATGGGGAAAGGTGACACATGGGGTAAGGTCATGGAATGTCTCTTAATATTAATAAAACTCATATTAGTGTTTTAAATTCTTTTCAAGTGTTAAAAAAGGCCAAAAACCATTATGCTCCTTTCTTTCCCTTCTTGACATGTAGAAGTAATCAATATGTTTATACTTGGTATGGTCAACAAGAGAACTTCTAGGTAAAATGAATTTGGAAGGTGAAATTAAAATAATATACATTCATTTCCATAATAATATTTATAATAATGGTGGCTTGTGCTTTATGAACCATCTTCATGAAGTTGATTATGTTTTTATGTTTACTAATCTATACACCCTATAGATTTTACTCTTGTTTGGATAATTTCATATAATCTAGTGGCTGAGATTGGTTCTAGATGATGTTGAATACCTTATTTATTGTTATAAATTATTGGTTTCACATTTTAAAGGGATTTTATATCTTAACCAACTTAGTTTACAAGGAGAAGTGAAAGAGTGGAGTTACAATCATTTTTTCCAATTGTTGGGGATTTGTTCTATGTTAGGGTATAAAAATGAAGTGAAGTGATGTATTATTTATAATATATGTATTTAATGCATATTTAATTCCAAATCCAACTTCAATAAATACTTCAAGATCTAAGAGAGCAATACACGCTAGAAAATGACCACCTACAGTAGTTGTATGATCTGCCATTTCTTGAGGAAACATGAATTGTGTGTTTGAGCATTCTCTAAGGTTTGGAAGGTTTTAACATTATTTAACACCATTTTGAGGATTTTTTATTATATTATATTCTAGTTTAACCTCAAGGATACCTACCTATCAAACTTTTGGCATTTTGGGATAAATTCCCAAAACTGTAAAAATAGAGGTCTAGTCCCTTTTTTGAGGTTTATTATATAGAGTTACATTAATTTATAGAGCCTCAAAGTAAATTTATTTTTAAATCACATATATTTATATAAACATTAAAAATAATATAGTTTTTTTAGTTAGAGAGATTGGTTTTTAAGAGGTCCCAAGTTGCCTTCTAAACACTGAAATCACTTAGTGTTGTCAACAACCATGTGAGCTAAGATGATCTCCCAAATTAGTGAAATGAGTTTAAACACATATTAGTATATTGTAATGGCATAATTTCATTATTCTACACATACTTACCATGGAAAACATCAAGTAGGTACATGTAAGGTGGTTTTTATTCATCAAGAAGGTGACAGTCTATACATTATCATTAAATGGTTGTCTACAGTCATTTGAAAGCCTTATTAAATGTTAGAAGGAATAAAGGGTCTAGGTTTCACCTTTTAAACTTTTTATTATTAATAAATATATATTATTCTCTCTATGCCTCACAACTCTTTATATCTCTCTTGAAATGCTTCAAACTTAAGGTTCAGAGTAGATGGAAGCCTTACACAACTATAGGTTATAAGAAGTGCATGAAATAGTCAAAGGAAGATGGGAAGCTTTGTTGATGATTTTGATTGATTTGATCATGAGAGGATTTTTCAAGTTATTTTAGGAAATTACAAAATAAATATGGTCTAAAACAAGATCAAATAGCTAACTTCAATTTGTACACAGGCCTAGGTAAGCACTTATAGCTAGCCTAATGCTCAGAATTGAGAAGATGTTTAGATTGAAGCTTTTGAGACATAATAAAATTATTAAGAGATTAAAATGGATGTAATTTTTATAAAATTATCATAAATTCTTAAGTTTCATAGTATTTCAACCTTCAATTTGAATTAACCTATAAGGCTAATCACACCTATAGCTTCAAATAAGGTTAGCACATAGTCCAAGATGGATGTTTGAGATGGCACCACCAAATCATGCCTATATGATTGAATAGTGTTCTCAATAAAAGATTAATTTATATATGTTTGTAATTTTTTAATCCATCTATTATAACTACCTATAGGTGTCTTAGCATTCAAAATCCTCATCTATGGCTGAGTAAGTAGATAGTGAGCAAAATATGGTGTCTAAGTGATTTTTGAGCCTATACAGGGTGAACATAGGTCCAAAAAAGATTATAAATGACCATGAAAATGTATTATGATGGTTTTTTAAATTTTTCAAGTCCTAATCCATACATATGCACCTACAGGTGACCCTCCAACACATAAAAACATAGTCTACTATAACTGAGTCAAATAATGAGTAAGCTTGGTGATTGAGAGTGTGGGAGTGATAAGGATGAGACAATAGGTTAAATAAAATTTAAATGATATTTTGAGATTATAAATATACTTATAATCATGTAATTGAAGCTAAATTATGCAGGTTAACCTATAGGTGTAGTCCAAAGCAAAACACAATCAGGGTTTATACATACAGTCTTGAGGATTCAAGGACAAGAAGGGGTATTTAGAGATTTGAAGTGATGAATAGAAATGAAGAATATTCAAAATTACCATTAGTGTATATATATTTGTTTTATGATGAAAATCAAGAAAATTTAAGGCCTCTAATCAAATAAACATAGTTTGCATGCTATAAGCCTGCATACTCTGCTTGGAAATAGTCTGTCTTTAATATTAAAGCATTTAGGAGGTCAAAAAATCATAAAAAGGGAAAAAATAGGTAAATAACATGTTTATGGGTTGGCTAATCTACTAAAATATTCAATATTATCTAAGTAAATAGGGTAGTTCCCTCTATTTTGTCTTAGATAAAGGGTACTCCCCTTATGCATAAATTACTAGGCTTTGAGGAATGGTAATGGCCAGGTGAGTTAGAGTCTATTAAGACATGGAAATAAGGATTGAAATTTTTTAACACATAATAAAACATGAAAATATTTATTTATAATGAGGGAACAAAATAGGGAGGTCTAAAACACTAAGTTTGCAGTCAGACTCACTAGGTAGGGTTTAGGCATGAAGTTCAAATGAAAGGTCAAATTAAATTTTAGCATGAAATGGGAATTATAACATATTTAATAATTTATATATGTTCAAAAAATATATTTATAATATATTTTAATGTATGGAAGTCACAAACAAGTCATATTTTGGTTTAAAGTCAACATTAGTCATATGAAAAGGAAAGGAAGGGATCGAATATGTAACTTCAAATTCTCACATATTTTAGGATTATTTTCATGGAAGACAAATGAGTTTATTGAGGTTAAAAGGGTCCTTAAAATCACATTTGTGAAAAAAAAATCAACTTCAACGTTAGAACTTCGTGAACAAACTTTAAGAATAGAAAGCACTCAAAACCCTTGCTAAACCCTTACAAAGACCTAATTCAAGAAATGAGGATGGTAATCTACTATAATGGCATATTTTTTCTATTATTATTATTTTAAATTTCAAAGGAAACTTTTATGATCCACCCACCCTTTTTATTTATACAGATTTGTATGAATAGGGTACAAAATAGGTTACTTTTTATTATTTTACATGTTTTTTAGGTTACAAGAAGTTACAAAAGATACCAATCACATGAAATTGACTATTATGACTTAATATAACTAACCATTTCAATTTAGTTCCTTCAAACAACACTTAAGTGCCTCAACCAACTACTTCATCTTAGCTAGTCAAAATTGGCATAGTGACAAAGCTAGTGAGAAGGGTGGAAAACTATAAGTGAATTGATTTTAAGGTGTGTCTGATGATTATAAGGCCATGGAGGGTCTTCAAAAATTTCATCCACCTCATTTTATTTATTTTTATGAGAAACTAAATCCAAATTTCAAGCCAAGTGTGCAAGGTGTAGTAAAGAGGAGTTTCTTAATCTACAAATGATAATAACTCATTTTGGGAAGGTTCCAGATGACCAACCCTACAAATAATACATAGAAATGAATGTTTAAAATCCTTCCCCTTAATTACAATCATGAGACCTATCCAAAATCATTTTTTTTATGTTCAACCAAGTCTAAATCATGAAGGTAGTTTTATGAACCGGAATGAGAACGTCCATGCCACTTTACAAGAGTTTCATGACTTATAAAGCCACTTGTTCCTTTTGAACTTGCTTGGTATATTCCAAATTCCTTTCTCATGCACAATTAACTAATTTTATTAGCTTCACAATTTTACTTATGACCTTTTTTTTCTCTCTTCTCCTCTCTCTCTCTCAAGTTCTATAAGAACTAGCTATTTTGGCCTTTGTAACTTATGTTCCACCTATGTATGGTAAGGCCCTTCTCATTTTCATACCATTTGGTAAATAAAACTACAAATTTTTACCTCATAAATGAATTTTAATATTTTTTTTTACTTGTGTGATTGTTTTTGCTTAGTGATAACTCTTTTTTCCTTAACATGTTGTTTCATTCTCTCACCTATTTACAGTTGGAAAGCTTCTTCTTGCAGGGCATGTGAAGTTTTCTATAAAGTGTCATGGTTGAGTGAGTTAGTATATTTACTAGTTCCATTAAAATCCTCTTATCTAGTCCTCCTAGCCAAAACATTTATCCATAACCTCGTAATGTAATATTGATGTGAGAAGATACAAATTGAAGAAGTGTATGTATGGTTAGTCTCTTAGTGTCATGTGTAACATGTAGCTGGTTGAAAGTCATCAACTTATTTGGTATATCACCTCTCTTATAAAAGTTTACTTTTAGTTTTCTCCCTCCATTTTCCCTCATAAATTATAGGTGTAGTAGTGATCCAAAGTGGTACATCAAGGGAGCTAGCCCTATCTAGATATTCACCTCATTCATAGGCTATCCACAAGCCTCGAGGTGTTTAAATTGTGCCACTTGGATGAGGAGAGCAAAGACATGTCCTCAAAGGATGAAAATCCAAATGAAAAAAAGTATAAATTTAAAAAATACATGTGTAGTGTAGGATGATCAATATCAAGATATAAATAATGCTAAATTTATTATATATAGTATAGAAAGATGTAACTTGAAAATTGGAACTATGTATAGGATACCCATAAATGGGTGAATGTATCATATGAGGAATCTATGTATGTGCCCCCATTAGGTAAATAGTATCAAATATAGATCTCAGTAGTGGACCTAGGTCTTTTAAGCATAGGAGAACACTGAAAAAGAACAAGTGAAGCATGTATGTATGATAAAACTGACTACGTTAACAAAGATACCATTTGAAGTATATGAAATGTATAAGAAATGTAAACATGTATATGCATACAATCTATAATTTTTATTTTTGATAAAATATTTTATTGCATTTGTGTTTTTTATATATTATATAATTTTTGTATTATATATATATATATATATAAGCTATGTACAAGCAACATGAAAATGAACTATATATAAGGAGCAATAATAAGTGAAACTATGTACATGTAAACTAGAATGAAAATTAAACTATGTACAAGGAAAGTGCTAGGGATAAGAATCTTTGTGCCGATAAAGAATGGTGTTAGAATCCCAACATGTCATAAATGAATGCCTATGTGTAACATAAGTGGCATCTTTACTTTCTGAATGACCTATATTATAATAATTTGGGTTATTCTAATCAACATTATCATCTTGATTTTGAACCAATGGGATGTTAGTGTTGACTTTTTTTGAATTTGGATGAGTATAGGGAATTACCTCATACTATGGAATTGACCTTTCTAAATTGTGATTAAAAATATTTTATGTGATTTTGAGCTTTGAAACTATGCATGTTGTAGTCATAAGGTGCTTTAGAGCCTCTTCTATTAGAAATGCTCTTTTGAGAATATTTTTTTACTTATCACAATTTTAACTTTTCAACTTAAGTTCTTTCAATTTTTGTAATATTACTTATGTATCTAGATATTGTGCCTTGATAAAATGTGTCTATGAATGATTTTCCTTAGTATGTTCCATGAATTTGAAACCTTGTTGACCATATCAACTGCTAGAATAGGAGTAATGATGCCTTGAGCATATTTTCCCAACCCTTGACCTTGATAAACAAACTACTGTAGAAATTTTTCATCAAACCCATATTATATTGAAAGTGGGACCTAATTTTAAAGAGGTATATTTGTATCCTTCATTTTCCTTACCCATGATTGTTATATTTTCTTTTGTTCTAATTTTGTTTTGTGAATCTTTTGTTGTTCTAATTTATGCTTTGGTAACCAATTTTATATTGTTTTTAAATTTGACCATTTTTTAAATTTGTACATGTGCCATTATATGTTTCTTAGATGATGTGTCATTTTTTGAGTCATCTGTATCAAGTACCTATTGTATTTTCCTTTCTAATGCTAAACAAGAATCATTGTGGTGCCCATGCATTCTATGATATGCACAATAATATTTAGGTCTCCTCATTGGATGTAAAGGATGTAGGTTGATCAACTTAACTTTAATCATTTTCCTTAAATTATCACTTGAACTTTTATTCAATCTTTGAGTACTTTTTGTATCACTAGTTGTAGATTAACTTTGTTTTGATTTCTTATTTTGATGTGTAGCATTGCTTGGCACAAATTGACTAAGTGAATATGTATATACATGATTGACACTAGTGTGACCTAGAGGCTTCTATCTTGTAATATGATTTTCCAATATTTTTATATTTTTATGTAATAGTTAATTCTAATTTTTTGATTCTAAAATTAACTTTCTCATACTAATAATTTTATAACTTAGAGTCTCACAAGTGCAAACCCTAGTTGCTTCTAATTGAACATGTAGGCACACACCCTATAGAGAAGAGGTGGAGGCATGGATATCCTAAGTATAGACATTTTTAAATAGTAGTATAGACTATCTCATCTCTTAGAGGATTGATATCATGGATCTAGATAGAGGAAAATTAGTTATCACCCTCATAGATATGAGGAGGAGAATCTTCTTTATCCATGAAATTTCTTAATACAACTTGGAAGAGGGTTGTTAGGTTAAAACATATGACATATAAATACCCTAACACATCCATTAAAAATAAGAAACAAAAGGATATAAACCCTAATATCATATAGGGCTATGGTTTGGGTAGTATTTTAAGTAATTCAAGTTCACCAAATGATTTAACTTTAAGGGATTTATGGATTTAAAGTCCTAGGTTATTAAAGGGTCTAAGTACAATAAATTAGGGTATAAATATACAATAAATAAATCTATTGATTTGTGAAATAACTAATCTAATCTGATATTTATAATAATAATGAATGACATAAATAAGTGATTAGCTATAAACTACTTGAGATGAAGGATCTTGAAGCTAAAAACTAGTGCATGAGTTGGTTTGAGTATCACAAATAGGATCTAGGTGTTAGAAACCCTCTTAGAAAATATCACCATACCTTATACAATAGTGTTGTGGCATTAGTGTCTAGTTTTCATGCTAATATATTATATATAATAATGGATATGTAATTATGGGATCGCCTATGCTTGAGACTTCCAAACTTGTTCATGTGTGGACAAACCGTGCATCATTGTTTGTGACCTATTTTTACTAACTTTTTATGTAAGACCCTAAACCTCCATGTGATTATACCATTAAATTGGAAACAATATGATGTAATTTGAGTAGGTTGTACATACTCAAGACCCCACTTTGATGAGATTTGCCTACATATCAATACTCTGAGAAGGGATCAAGTCTGATGTAGTGATCCCCACCTAAGTGCTAGTGAAAGTACAAGTGAATCTAATATGAATGTTATTTTGAGTGATTTGAGTGAGGATTTAGATTTTAAATATATGTATTCTAATATTATAAAGGTTGTATATGAATTTATACAAAAGTAGGGTAGAAGAGGGATTAATAACATTGATTTTGCACAACTTGCTTTGATCTTGTTGGTGTATTTTGCATCTGATTTCCATCTAGTAAATAAATGGTTAAAATTCATGTATATATATTAATTTGGTGCTTGTGAAAGGTTTTAAATAGGTCTAATCTAACCCTTTTTGTCTTTGGAATTGAAATTATATCTATTTGGGATAAAAAGAGGGGAAAAGGTAATAGCATCCAACTAGGTCACTAGTACTCATGGTGCTAGTGTTCAGGTATCATGCTAACATCTAGGTGGAAAAACCTAAGATACTAGGGGCCTATATGACTAAAGGAGGGTCTAAGAATATTTTTGAGATATATATGGATGTGTGTAGCCTAGACTAAAGTTGGATAAGTGTCTAAATAGTCCCTAAGATAGGTCTAGGGATAAGCTCGAGATATGTGGTCTCAAGTAACACTATTGACACTCAAGTGACATTTTAGATGACTAAATGCATTTTTTAAGCCAAAAGGCATGACCATAAACTCAAAATGGCCTTAATAAGTTATAAAATTTGTTTTGGGTATATACTCTTCTCTAATATGAATTTGATGATACTGAAAATGAAGATATATTTTCGTAAAATAAACAACATCATGTAATTCATCTAATAAATCATCAATTACTAGAATAGGAAACTTATCTTTTATGATGTACTTATTGAGTTCTTTATAATTGAGGAACATCCTCCAAGTTTCATCCTTATTTTGTACTATGACCATTGGGGATGAATACTCACTTTATTTATGTTATATAGTTCTTACCTCCAACATCTTCTACACCATATTTTCAATTTTACTTTCTTGGGCATATGGTTAATTATATGGTGTGATGTTCAGTGGTGTATTACCTAGAATCACTCTAATGACATGACTATGTTCTCTACTTAGTGGTAGGCCTTTTGCCATTTTTCTAAAAATTATGGGGTGGTAATAAGAATCATTTTTAAATTAGGATGTGTAGACACATTTTTTAACTTAAATTTTATAGACACTCAAATTTCACCATTTAGTGTTTTATTTAACTTTGATTAAAATTGAAACGCTAACTATTCACCATCCCAAATTCAAATTCATATTAACATAATTTCCCTCCAAATTTAAAATATTTTATTAATTCATAATCAATTAATTAAATCATGTACACCTATTTTTTTCCAAAACTGATTAAATCTAGATTATCCACCTCATACAGACATCCTCCACATTTATCTCAATTGACTCATCCAACCACTTCCTCAACTTCCTCAATCACCTTATGAATCACCACATAAAGTTTCAAATAACTTTTGAGTCATCCCTTGAATTTTCAACTACCTTGACCCATTCATGTTGAGTCACCCAACTACCAACTAAATCTCCCCCTTCTTCTCAACATGTGGGAATTAGTCATCATCCATTAGGATGAGGACTCAAATCCAACTATTGATTATTTTAATAATTCAATAAAATTGGATTATTTTTAGTTGTCCATCTCACCACCCTTAATCCTATAAATTGATGTGTAATCCTTCACTCAAATCATCAACCTTAAAGCTAATGAAGTGCTATCACTTTTTCAATCAAATCAATCAAGAATTTAAGCCATTTGTAACTACATGCTACCTAATTCACTTTTAAGGAGAATATTTAATCATCCACATATATTGAAATCAATATTAAATCATTCTTTGATCACAATGGAGAAGGTGACACATAACTCATAGTTGTAAGCATTATTTTGTTTATGTTTTTTCATTTTCTACTCTATTAGAGGTTGAGTTGACTTTAGAATATGATCATTTGTATTTATTTATTTATCTTAATTTACATTCTATATTTTTTTATTACATTTATGGCATGATCAGTGGGACATTTCCCTCATCTTTCACATCACATGTGCATTTAGGAATTTATTTCAATTATTTCTATTGCTTTTCTTGTGCACATATGTTTAACCTTTATCATGGAGTTTTATGTTTGTTTTTACATGTCACTTCTCTAATTTTTTAAGATTGATATATGTTAACCTGCATAAAAATTAAATTATTTTTCATAACAAAAAAATCGTCAAAGGAAACAATGAATTTATTGGAGCAAATAGTGAATTCATTTTTGTGGCATTTTTATTCATATTTTTACAATTTTTCATTTTGCTAATAATTTTTGTGTGTGTGTTGTTTGCCTAACACATTTATGTTTCAGTTATGATCTATGTTTTATCTTATATTTTATTTTTAAATTATTTATTTAAAATAACAAAACCATTATGTGAAATAGTGAAATCATCCAACAAATGGCTAAATCATTTTTCACAAAAGTGAATTTGTTGGATAAAATAGTGAATTCCTTTTTGGACATTTTTCTGAGAACAATGAAATTATAGGCATCTTCAATGAACTCATTAGATAAAATAGTGAATTTATAGAGTAAATAGTGAATTCATTAAAGAAAACTATGAATTCATATATAATATAGTGAATTTGTTAGAGAAAATAATGAATTTATAGCATATTGTGGAAAATTCATTTTGCACTTGTAGTGGTCATCTTCTAGAGGCCATAACTTTTGACTTGGGATTTTGTTTGAGGTCTATTTTGTGCCAAAATGAAGGTATCTAAGAGGAGAGTGAAACCATGTAAAAATATTTAACATTGGAACATTTCTAGATAATAGAGAAATCATTCTAGTAAATAGGTAAATCATCAAAGAAAATAGTGAAAATATTCTAAGAAGTAGTGAGATCATCTAAGGAAATGGAGAAATCATTCTGTAAGTATGCCTTATGTTTTATTATTTCTCCTTTTTTTAAATTTTCATCTAATAATGAATTCATTATTTTCTCTAACTGTGGAACCATGAAATTATTCTAATGGCGAACATTTTATGTTTTCTATTGATCTTTTTTTATCTTTTTTATGATGTTACATGTTGTCCCTTTTTTTAGTTTCTAAAAAACTTATAAATATATTTTTAGGCCATTATTAAAAAATTTAAAAAAATTAAGCAAGTCATAAACCAGTTTCATTTGTTTCTAATCCATCTTATTTCTATTTTCATTTTTTGGACTAACCTTGTCTTTTCATTTTTAAGCAATCATTTCAGCATTTCTTTTTTTTAGTAATCAGATGGGAATCACATCATGTTACTTGGGAATCAGAGATAAGAATTAAATTTTTTATTTTCATTTTTCTATAGGATCTATCAACTATGGATTTCATCACCATGTAGTAGGCCAAACCCCATTTACTAACAGGGTATATAAATTAGTGTTAACTATTTCAAAGGTATAAGTGGTTATGTGTTTTAATCACATCATGATGTGAGGAGCTCTCATGTTGTAATACTAAAGGTTTCAACATTTGTATCAAAGTTTGATTTTTCTAACATCAACCTACCAAAATCTTACAACTAGGTTGGGCACATTAAGACTATACCCATTTGTGTGAATCTTTTAAATTGGATTCTTCCATGGATTTGGACTTCATATACTAAAATATATTTATAGGACTCCCCTTAGTTAATCTTGTGAAAACATTAATTCTATATGAGGATTTTTGTTATTAAAATTTGTGTCACAACCTGATCATATGATACATTTAGTTTTTAGTTATGAGACTTTCATATCTTAGCATTCTTGATTTTGATGTTTATCTAGACTATGTGTTGTAGATGTGATTATAATTCTAACACTATGTTGAATTCACAATTTACTATTATATTGTCTAATAATACCATGGTGGATGATTATATATGATTTGTTATGTCATGATTACATGTTATACCATTCATATTATGTAATTTATATAATACCATGTTTAGATACTACTAATGTTTATTAGCATGACTACATGAACAGGTTGTATGAGCTAGTTTCAGTGGTAGACTTTAATAATTTGGGTGTTATGGAAAGGGAATTTAGTAGTTATTTGATACCAAAATTCATAATAATATAAATAATAACTCAAGCCACTTTATTTCCTTTCCAATTCTATTATAATCTTGATTGGATGATTTTTAGTTCTATTTTGATGGAGATGTTGGCCAAATTTTCCCCACATTTAAAGAATTTGCATGGTTTAATGGAATGAGTGGACCAAAGGCTTGAAATAAGTCTAAAATTACAAATAATAGGATCCAAATAGGTTTCATGGTGTCCAAGCATTTAGGAGCATGGACTAGGTTGCACAAATCTTAAGAATCCATCAGAACTTTTAAATTTTGATGAAAGGATAAATTTGGCAAAGTTTAAGGACTAGATCATCACTGGGACATCATAGAGAAATAAGTAGAGTAGCCTATTTTAAAATTTAATAAATACACCCCAAGAAGCCTCATGAGCAAAAGGATTTTAGTTCCATAGAGCTATTTATGCCTAGATTATATCCTATAAATTTCATGCCCACATGAGATTTTTATCTCAAGTTATAAAGCTTCAAAGTTAAACTTGTAGAATGGAACATTCATGCAGAGGTAAAAACAAATCTCATCATTTATCTACTAGGATTCAAGGATTGACAATCACACAAACATCAATTATGGCCATGTGAACAACAATTAAAGAGCATGCGGACATCGAATTTAAGACATGGAAAATAGCCGTTGGGGTTTGAGAATCCTAAGATGATCATGAGAATGTCAAATATGGGAATAAAAACATCAAATTTGTCTCATGAAATAGTTATTGGGGTTCAAATGATGGGTTCAAGTAAATTTTATGGTTTGAATTCAATCATATATCTTGATCTAATGGTTTGAGCTCTAGTCAACATGTTAAAAGATCCTGGTTGGCAATAAATCTATGATCCACATGCATTCATACATTTAGATCTAATGGTATGAGAAATATTTAATAAGTTAGTGTACCTAAAAAGCCAATAAAAATGAAGATATTTGGGCATAATGTAGATGGTTTGAGTTAGCAATCAACAACCAATAAACAAAGAGCAAATCCAAAGAGATTTTATTTAAGGTCAATGAATCAATTTTTGACCCAATTAGATAAAATCTTAAAGAGCCATATCACCATTAGAGCTCAATAAATATTAGGCATAGTTATACAAGTAAGATGGTTGAGGATAAGGCTCTTTCACCAGTAAAATTTAAACAAGACCTCTAGTCAACAATTTGAAACCTATCAACTTTATTACAGGGTCAATCCATTAACATGATCATTGCTTTTAGATGGAGGATTTTCATCTCTCATAGGTTTTAGATGTAGAATAGGTCTCTTATATCCTAATACAAAGATCAAAGATGGACTAGTGATTATGAATCAAGATTAAGTAATTTGCATCCATGGATATTGTGACTATGTGAAAACTAATAATTGGATTGGTATTCATATATAATGGACCTATGTTAAATATTGGAGCAAGTAAAAATGTAAACATGATCAAAGAGAGATGTCTCACATATCATTAAGGTAACAATTTTGATAAATATGTATCGATTACCACCCAAAGTAGATGTGGCATGACTATATTAATTTCAACACATAGTCCTCATCAACAGATAAAATAGATAATGACATGGAGTTATAAGAAGGACATAAAGTGCATGGATAAGGATAATGAACATTCAAATATTTTACATATTTTTTTCCTTATTGATAAGGTCTTGAGTCAGCATCCTCAAACTTGTGCTAATACATCATAGTTCCCTCTCTCTCTTCATTTTTCTATATATGTTCCAACTTCTACCACATGTAGAACTCTCTGTAAGTTTTAGAAATAAATCTCTGACATTTTTAAATAAATAGACTCTTATTATTTGTCTTGTTTAGGCTATGCCAAATTTTGTAATATAACACCTTTTGATGCAATAAAGACTAAATTCCATCATTTTTTAAGCTAGATTGAAGTGTGTCCTATAAATTCATGTATTGTGGTTAGTGAAGGTATGTTCATTTTCCATGTCTAAGTTTTCTCACCTTCATGAAGTGTTTGGAAGCTCTCATACTTCATTACAAGTTTAGTTTATAGTTTTTTGTTTAGCTTGAAAGTGGAGATTCACCTTCTCATTCTAGTTTGATAATTGATCAATGCATTATAGTGAAATACTTATATGGGATTGATTTTCTTTAGTATTGAATGTGTCTCATAGTGTGTCTTATGAAAAGTATAAGTTTTCCACTTACTGGTGCATCACCCCATTTTACATGTTTTCATATATTATTATATCTCTCTATCTCTTTTCTAATTAAGTGTTAGATTAGGTCTAGTTTAGGTTATAGATCTAAAAGTAAGTCAGCCTTCTTTAGAGGTCTGATCCAAGTTTAGGTGACCCACAGCCTAGGATCATTCCCATGTTGGAATAGATTTGTGTAAGAGGACTTGAACAATCTCCTTAATCATCTAGGGTACAATATATAACACCAATATTTTTGGCACACCCAATGGGACCAAGGTCTAAAAGAGTGGGAAGATATTGGTGTGTCTTTCCTCTAATTAGATTTTTAAAGCAAGAAAGCAAGCACCAATGGTGAATCCAAATCAAATATTTTGGTTATGATAAGAACAGGTATGTCTCATTGAAAAAAAAAATTAAATCTTGCATCTCATCTAACATATGAGGTTAATATGAAAAGATATGGTGAATATCCCTATTATCCACCTCCTTATCAGTAGCCCTAATTTGGTCCTCATGATCCATATGAGTCTAATGATCCCTATCAATATTTATATCAAAGCTATGAGGATCCTTATAAAGTTTCTCATGATCCTTATTATCAATGGAATGGCTCTTGCCTTCCTCATGATCCTCATCAGTAATATGAGGACCTATATCAATCATACATGCAAGAGTATGGCCCTGATCCTTCCTATGAACAACAAACCTTTCATAATAATGTTCCTCACCAACCCTATCATTAGCCATTCATACTATCACATAAGCTAACTTTAGTAAGCCTTGGAAAACATACACTATAAGTGTGATCACAAAAGTATTATGGCCAAGATGTCCCTATTCACGAGATCCATTATCTGAGGGAGTCATTATAACAAGTGAAATAAGAATGGACACCTTTTGAGAGAGAAAATTGGAGTAATCTCAGAGGTGAGATGATGGATGTAAGTGGTTACATTCAAAGAACTGAGGAAAAACTAAAAATCCTTGAAGAGATATCAGTCCAACCTCACCAATCTTATGTGCCTTCATATACACCACCTTAAACTTATTATGTGCCACCATTATTTCACAAGAGACCATCCCATGTAACCCTTTGAGTGTTCCAAATTCTTCATGTATCCTTGAGACCTTCCCTTCTTGGAGATCTATCCAAGAGAGATATCAAAGAAAGAAGGGAACTATTGTTGAACAATTTGTTGTTGAGATCCAAGACTCCGTTTTTCCTCAAGAAACCCTTAAAAGGTCCTTCAAATTTTAAAGCTAGAATCAAGTGGTGAAGTCATAGAAAAGTTATAAATGTGAGAAAAATCTAGATTTGAGAGCCTAAGTTAAAAAATAATCTAAACCTATAAAATTCCCTCTCATCTCTCTTCAAGATCCCCCTTGTGTCCATTATCTTCATAAATCTATTAACCATCTTAAAGAGGATATTTTCGAAGAGAATATAGATAGTAAAATCAAAGAGTTGGAGATAAAAATAAGGAAGGAAGAGGAGAACTAGAATAAAAAGGTTAAATAAAGACCTCTAACATTCCCATCTTGGAGGTTTATCCAAAGATGTTAATAAAACAAGAAGGAGAATTTAGTTGTGAAGGTTGAAGAGCAATTTGAAATGATTTAAGAGTCTCAAGGAGACCATCAATAAAATGAAGTTGTGGTAGAAGGAGGTACTCCTTATTTTACCTAAATTAACTTGCTTTCCCTATAGAAGTTATTTTAAGAGTCAACCATTTCCAAGATTCTAAGTTGCAGAAAGGTTCCCTCCATTCCTAGATCCATAAATGAACCATCTATCACATCTCATGCTCCATCTCTAGTTTATCATCCCCCCATCATATATTACTCTTCACCTCAAACCCATGAGCCTATCCACCAACCTCTTACCCCACCCTTTCCTGAGAAGGGGTGTATCTTGAAAGAATCAAGAGAAGAGGATCATATCCAAGTTATGACTAATCAATAATATGTCATAAGTGATTATGAGGAAGAGATCACCATAGGGACTCCCCTTGGTGAACATGAGGGAAACTTAACCTTCTTGAATGAGGAAAAACATATTGTATACTCTTTTACATCTATCCATGAGGAATATGAACAAGACTTAAAGAAAGAGGTATTTAAATAAGAATCCATATTTTATTATGAAGTAGTGGATGACCATATAAAGTATGGAATGGAGTTTACTAGCAAACATGAAGATCAAGTCACTCCTCAAAAAGTTACAGTTCTAAAAGAGTCTCATAAGACCAAGGTAGAAGTTAGTTTTTAGAGATGACTCAATACCTCTATCTAATTTTGAATCACCCTTAGTTGTATTGTAGTATGAAGAACACCAGCTTGATGGCCTCATACATTAAAGAGATAAGCTTAAAGAAGTATTGGTTCTAGATGACAAGGAGGATAAAGATGGTTGGCAACTATAAATGAAGCTCTTTCAAGAGCTTGAATATCTTTGCCAAATTAAGGGTCAAGTACCTTAAAAAATCAACAAAGATTTTCCCATGGAGGATAATGACCAAGATTAGGTATAATATGCATAAATATTTGATGATCTTGAAGAGCTTATAGCCAAGAAGAAGCCCAATATTATTGAGAGCACCATGGGAATCAAAGAGGTATGTCTTACTAGACCACCATTTGAGGTCACAATTAAGGAGCCATATGAAGAAGTTGAGACTATCTAGATGCACATAGTTGACCTATTTGGCCCTGTTTGGTTCTCACTAAACATCATGCCAATGAAGTTGGCAAATATGACAAAGAAAACGGATGCATCAAGGCCAAGGGTCAAGGAGATACATGCCTTGTTCAATTCCTCATTCCATGATGCAATAAGTTTATCAAACTTTATTTTTGATACTGGAGAAAATTTACATGTAAATTCAATCTATATATATTAGGTTAGTTCTTATAATTCCTCTAAGTGTTATTTTGGCACATTTGTTTGTTGTCCCTATTTTTTTCTAGTATAGTTTACCTTCAATAACTACCTTGGGAACTTTGTCTTTTTTTATTATTTTATTGGTCCTTTGTTCATTTCAAAAGAGGTTAGAGGTTAGATCTAGGTTAATGTGTTGCACCAAAAAAGAGATTCCATGCCCAATGGATTGGACAAAGCAATATGGTATGGGTTCTTTTACATAGATAGGCATGCAATCCCTATGATTCACAAGAGATGTTGGCCAAATTTATCCCACATTTAAATATTTTACATGAGCTGATGGAATGATTGGAATAAAGGCTTAAAACAAGTCTAGAGTTATAAAGAAGAATATCCAAGAAAGTTCCATGGTGATCAAGCATTCAAGAGGATAGACTAGGTTGTACAAATCTTAAGAGTCCATCAGAATGTTGAAAGATTGATCAAAGGATGAATTTGGTGATGTTTAAGGACCTGATCATCACCAAGACATCATGGATAAATTATAAAATTAGTTTTTTTTATCATTTAAGAAATTCACCCCAGGAAGCCTCATGATCAAAAGGATTACAACACCATAGAGATCTGTGTGCCTAGATCATATTCTATAAATTTCATTCCTTCATGAGATTTCTAGCTTAAGTTATAAAGCTTCAAATTTAAACATTAAGAATTGAAAATTCATGTAGATGTTAAAATAAATCTTAGCATTTATCCAATGGGGTTCAAGGATTGACAATCATGCAGACATCAATGATGGTTGTGTGAATGTTAATTAACAGGTATGTAGACATCAAATTTAAGACACAGTAAATAACCATTAGGGTTCAAAAATCCTAAAATGGTTGTGTATATGTCAAATATGTTCATGTATATGTAAAATAAGAGCATGAAAATGTCAAATTTGAGTCTCATGAAATAGCCATTAGGGTTCAAATGGTGGGTCTAGGAAAATTTGACAATCTATGTTCAATCATGCATCTTGATCAAATGGTGCAAGCTCGAGTTAACATGTCAAAGGATCTTGGTTGGTATAAAATATACAATATGCATGTATTTATACATCTAGATCTAACTATGTGAGAAATATTAAATAAGTTAGTGTATCTATGGAACCAATAAGAACACGGATAATTGGACATAGTGTAGATGGTCTAAATTGGCAATCGATAACTAATGAATATAGAGCATATCTAAAGAGCTTCCATTAAAAGTCAATGAACCATTTTTCAACCTAGGAAAAAAAAATATTAAATATCCATATCACCATTATATCTTGGTCAATATTAGTCATATTCATACAAGCAAGATGGTTGAGGATAAGGCTTTGTCATCATTAAAGTTTAAATAGGACCTCTAGATGATAATTTGGAACTTGTCAACCTTGTTTCAGGGTCTTTTAATTAACATGATTACTTTTTTAAGATGGAGGATCTGTGTATATAATATCTTCTTATGTCTCATATCTTTTAGATGCAAAATAGGTCTCTTATGGCCTAATATAGAGATCAAAGATAGACTAGTGATTGTGAAGTAAGATTAAGCAATTTATAGGTTTCCATGGATATTATGACTATGTGAAAACCAATACTTGTATTGGTTTTCACCTATCATAGACCTATGTTCAATATTGGAAGTAGTAAAAATGAAAACATGATCATAGAGATATGTCTAACCTATCATTAGGGTCACATTTTTGATAAAAAAAAGTACTAATGGCCACCCAAAATAGAAGTGGCATGACTCTATCAATTTCAAGACATAGTCCTCATCAGTAGATCAGATATATTCAGACATGGAGTTCTAATAAGGAAACTAAGTACATGGATAACGATAATGAGAATTTAATTATTTTATGGATTTTGTTCCTTATTGATAAGGTCAGGAGTCATCATCCTCAAACTTTTGCTAATACATCACAATTCCCTCTCTCTCTTCCTTTTTCTATATATGTTCCAAATTCTACCACATGTAAAACTCTCTAGAAGTTTTAAAAAGAAATCTCTAACATTTTTATATAAATAGACTCTTATGTTTTGGCTTGCTTAGGCAATGCCAAATTTTTTACTGTAATACCTTTTGATGCAATAAACACTGAATTCCATCATTTTTCGAGCTAGATTAAAGTGTGTCCTATAAATTTATGTATTATGGTTAGTGGATGTATGTTCTTTATCTAAATATGTGTTTTCTCACCTTCATGAAGTGATTGATAGATCTCATAGGTCATTATAAGTGCAATTTATAGTTTTTTTAAGCTTAAAAGTGGATATCTACCCTCTCATGCTAGTTTGATGATTGATCAACGCATTATTGTGAAATACTTATGTGGGACTGATTTTATTTGGTCATGAATGTGTCTCATAGTGTGTTTTGTGTAAAGTGTAAGTGTTCCAATTACTGTTGCATCACCCCATTTTATGTTTTTTCATATATTATCATATCTCTCTATCTCTTTTCCAAAAAAAATTTATATTAGGTCTAATTTAGGTGATAGATCCAAAAGGAAGCTGACCTTCTTTAGAGGTCTAGTCCATGTTTAGGTGACCCATAGCCTAAGATCATTCTCATGTTAGACTAGATTTATGTAAGAGGACTTGAATAATTTCCTTACTCAGCTAGGGTGCAATTTAGAACACCAACAAGAGTGTCTTATGCTATAAGTATTATTTTTCTTACATGCATGTATTTCCATGTTGGTCATATGATCTTTATTTTTTACATCTCCTACATGTTTGATTGTGTCCATTTTTTTAGTCTTTCCTACTTGTAGAGGTTGTAATTAGTGTGGGGTTCATTGTCATTTTAGATTGGTGTTGTTTTTTTACATCCTTATCTTATTATACTTATAAGTATTGTTAAGACATGGTTAATTAAATGATTGTTAACCCCTTATGGGATCATGATATTCAATCCATGCTTGACTTAGAATGGGGACCATGTTGTTATTTTTATATGATGGCATGACGGTCGTGATGGATTTAAATTAGTGGGGATTTATTAACCTTCCCCCTTGGAATCATGAAGAATCTTGGTCATTGTGTTTAGGTTTTTGGATCGTGATCATTATTTTTTCATTTTGTTGCAAAAACTCAACTCTTGAGTTGGGGACATAGAGTGTTTGATAAGTTTTCAAGCCCTACTCAAACTAGTTATTTTAGGGTCAGATCCCTGGGGTAAAAAGTGATGGTAGAAGAGTGAGTAATGGTGATTTTCATTACATGGTCCATTAATGGAAATAAGGAGAAAATAGGGTGTATGGATATAAGGAACTATTGGGTGTTAGGTTTATTATGATGGTCAAAAAAAGGAGAGGCATTCACCATTTTTCTTCTCTACAGGCATAGTATTATCTCCAAGTATGTAATGTATTGTGAATTTTTAATATAATATATGGACTGTGCATTTAGATTGATTTTGGATAAAATTTTTGTGAGCATAAACTATTGTGGGTTCACCATGAATTTATAATACTTCATATCGAACCCACATTCAATTCGTAATCATTTTTGAGCAATGTTAATGATATATGGGTTGAAAATGACTACTATATTTTTAGTGAGACTTCTTTTCATATTTTATTACTTCTAATTTTTTTGTGTTGGGCTTGACTTACATCATCATTGTGAGATATTTGATGAATGCTTAAGATGGGCATGGTTGTTGAGTAATGTGTTTTCTCCTTTAGTGTTTGATGTCTTTATGGTATTTGGTCTTATTATATGCAGAACCCTATAGGGTCTTGAAGACCATTTGATATTTAAACTTGGTATTTGAGTGGTTTTATTGGTATGGTGTTCTAGTCTATTGTTGAAATCATTAGCATGAGGAATGATTATATTGTGAGAATGTCATTTTAGGTTGTAGATAGTTATTTCTTATGAATATAATTGTTATTTTCTTTCACACTCATGATTTGGAACTTATATGATTGTGTATGAATTTTGGTGCCCTCATTTAGTTTTTCTTGATTAACAAATACATTCTTTAACAAGGATTTTAAAGGATGTTATAGTTTTAATCATTATTTACTCTTTATGAGGTGTTTAGATTTGGTTGAGGTATATGGGTAATTATAAGCAAGTTTTAAGATTGTTGGTTTTTACTTAGCTATGAACTTCTTTCATTCATAGCTTATTTGTTAAAGCTAAATGTTAGTGATCTCTTTGAGAGAGGAATTATGTAATTTATCGATTGAGTTGCGATGTTTGGGTGACAGATAGTTTTTAAAAATGTAAATAGTTATGGCTACATGTATACTTTAATAAAGTGTTTTGATTGATGCTAGTAACTCTTTTTATCAATTCTTCATTGAAGGTTAATTGATTGTTGTTATTCCCTTGGTGTGTGACAATTATTTCCATTTTTTATTCATGGATTCAATCTCAAGTCACATGCTTATGCTCTTTTTCCAAGCCCATATGGTGATTTACACCATTGAGCTAATGGTTGGAGTGGTTATGGCTACTGATGGTTGGGCTCATAGGACTGGACATGAGGATTTTCTCTTTTATAATTTTTTTTTGGATTTGAAATGGTGACATGTTCCAATTTTGATGTGGATGAGCTTATGTCTCAGTTGATTTTATTAGAGTTTCATGAGTAAGTGAAGATTTGTATTAAATAATTCATATTTGCTTATATTAAATCATTCTTTCATTTCATGTTTACACTGTAAATTAATTTGGTATTAATTAGAGATAGTTTCAATTATGGTGCTTAATATAAGAGCATTATTGTATGAGTTTATTGGTATGATTGATTCATGGAAAGAAATTAGGCTTCCATTTTAGAATCATAAATCCCTCCTAGTGTATGTACAGATGTATTTTTTCTTGATTTATCATTGAAATAAGAATAAGAATGTATTCTTTTATTCATGTTATAATTAGAACAAATTAATTCATAATGATTTTGTGATTAAGTCTTATGTTTCAAGTATCCTAATAAGTATGCAAAGATAAGTCAATAATGATTGTTCAAGGATTATATATTTCTCTTTCGTACGGACTAATAAATATGTAGTTTTTTAATGTTGGCCACTTTTATTTAAAATATCTTAGTTGAAGGATTTAATTATAGTATAGAATGTTTATCGCCTAAGGTAATTTTAGTTGATATTGGTTTATATTCATATGTTGAAAACTCCTAACTTGACTTGTTCATAGTTAAAGTTGTTAGTATGGTTTAAATATTATTATTTATATGGTATTATTGTTCACAATGGTATGGGTATTGATGTAGAATAAGGGACTAACCCCTATAGGGAGATATTAGTCTTTATTGTTAATTGTTATTCTTGTATCTTGTGTGGGAATTGTATCAAAGTTGTACTAGGTTACCAAAATCATAACATGGAATAGTAAGCAAGATGTGATTTTAATTATTATTGAGTTGTGGTTAATTATATTAATTATAGTTGATTTGAGTCATTGGAATATATATGGTTTATTCAATTACGTAAAATGGATGGTGATTCTTTTTTAGGGGTAGAATAGTTAAGTTTCAAAGGAAATACTACCATTACATGTAGATGATTGAAAATTTGTGTGAATGACTATATGGATGGTAATGTTAGAATTGATATTAAGTTATTATGGATAAAATAATGTTATCATTATTTTATACTAAGTTGAAACTAGTGTGAATAATAGGATATTATACACTTAGTGTAGTTTCAAAAGTAGTTTTATTTTAAATCTATATTATTATTACTAATAGCCCAACAAATAAAATGGGTTGGAAGCTTTTCCTTTTCTTGTATTCTTAGATTATGAGGCTTTTTGTTTAATTTTGTTGTTGTGAATTCATTAATTATTAAAATATATTAATGAAAGAAAGATTTAGTGTAGCATTCAGAAGAATTAGAGTATGCATATGGTATACCAGTTTTCTCTGAGTGAGTGGTGAAGCATTTAAAAGATATTAATATGTAGTTTATATACCATGAATATTTATATTAAACTAAGTCAAGATAAAAATGAATTGGATATTGATAATCATTCCAATGTAGAATATAAACATGCTTGTTGAGACATTACTTTCAGTTTCAATTAACCCTAATATTTTTATACTTATTAAACATGCAATTACTCACAACAACCATGGGACAAGTAGGCATAAAAAAAGTGGTAAGACCTATATCTGTTGACCTGTGGGATGGTTAAAAACATTTAATGTTTGTTTTAAAATTAATATTTTGTTGATTGTAAAAGAACTAATGTGATGGCCTCTTATGGGGAACTATCCATATACAATGTGAACCATCATGACTCATGTAACATTAGGATGCTAAATCAAATGAAAATATGTCTTCTTTGTTGATATGATAAAACAAAGTAACCAAGGTGAAGTGTTTCCTAATTTCTAGTCATGCTTTAATGTCCAAGAAGGGATACCATGGACATGTTACTTATTCTTGTGTAAAGCTTAAAATAATTCAAATGTTTCAAAAACTTATATTATATTTGTTTTGTAAATAGTCCTATAATTATTTATTGATGATTTTAAAATATTTGTTTAAGCATAACTTAGTATGATTATTCTTTTGTTAAAATTTTAGAACCTTATAATCGAGCTATTGCCTTATAACTAGTTTTCATATTTATATATTTAGATATGTGATTAGCTAGATAATATTGGATATTATTAGCTACCCTTTTATATTTCTAATGCTACTTATGTAGTTTAATTGGGAATATTTTTTTGTCATATGATCAGTCTTTAAATATTGAATAAACTAACTATTTTCCTAACCACTAATTGGACTCACTAGGGAGAATGGGATGCTTACTTAGAGTTAAAGACCATTATATGATCCTATCAAAAATACAACCAATAAGTGTGGAGTTTTAAGTTTGTTAGTGTGTACCTACACACTAATTTACCCTAAACTATATGCTTCTAATGGTATCATATTATTCCCTATAGAACCCTCTAACAATGTTTACCCCTAGTTAATAATATATTGTGACCTAATCTAATTATTGGTTGCTTTCAACATTGGTGTAAAAAATCAAAAGGACACATTCATGTATCAGGAAGTGTGTAGTGGGCCCTACACAAAGTTTCATTCATAATTTGAATACAAATAATTCCAATAATTATTATTATTATTTGGGGTTGTTTCACCTAGTATTAGACTGGGGTTAATACTCTAAGGTAACTCTAGGAGATGGTTTCTTAAATCTATACTTTCCCTACACCATAGCTATGTGCCTTCTTAGGAAGATGGTTAGAACTAGGTCCAATAGTTTTAATGTTGGCAATGATCAAGTAAATTATATACTAGTAAGAATAAGGAGTAGAAGATGAGGCAATGTTTGTGGTACCTAAGATCTCAATTAGAATAGGTCTGAACCTCTTCTCAATAACACTAATCTTAATATATCCAAAGATAACACTACTAATAAGCAATAATAATTACTTAATAGGATCATAATAGTATTGAATGTCCTTTAAGGTAAGATGGAAAATGAGGAACATAGATTGAATAATCTAACATTTGTTCCTCATGAAGAAGTTCCCCATTTGGAGAATGGATAAGTAGAAGACTAGGTGCTTAAAGAGTTACTTTTGACTATGGTTGACCCAATCATCAAAAATCTTAAAAATATTCCACCACCCATATTTTTAGGTGAATAGTCTGGAGATGCAGCTAATATATGGCTTGTAAATCTATAGAAGTATTTAATCTACATAATATTCCATCTAATGTAAAAGATAGGGTGGTAGCCTACTAGTTGGTTGGACCTATTTCCTTATGGTGGTATAACCTTCATGATTTATAAGGATATCAACTTATGACTCTTACATGGATAGCCTTTGAAAGGTAGTTTTGAAAAAGGTACTTAAGTGCCAATTTAAAGAGCATAAAATAACTAATTTATAGTTGTTAAAACAAGAAAACATGATTATTCCTGAATATGAAAACAAGTTTTTACATTTATTATGTCATGTGAACTATATGCATGGAAAAGATACAAAAGTGACTAAATTAAAACTAGGGTTGAAAGATTTCTTAATGCATGATGTCAATATGAGAAACCTAATAACCTTGGTATATACCATTGAATCTACTCATAGGGAAAAAGAGAAAGAAAAGGCTCGACAAAGGGTAAGACATGATTTAAAAATGAATAAATAGCAATCTAGAGCCAAAAATATCTCTCCCATACCTAAGAATTTCCAAAAATAAAATTAGAATTGCAATTTTCATGGAAATAAAATAAAATTTAACAAATTTTAGGGTCAAAATTGAAATTTTAAGTCCCAAAGATCCTCAAAAATGAGTTTTTATAGAAAGGATCAAAATTAGAATAGTCGTTAGGGACCAGGCATAGGGGAAAATATTTTTTATATATCTCTCCAAAGGACTATTGTATGTTAGGAATGTGGTGATAACCACTACCATAAATATTACCCCAAGTTGAAAATGGGACAACCAGTAGACCATCAAGTTTATGTAACTATAAATAACAAAATGTCTAATTTTTAGGCTACCCTAGTTAAAATAAAAGGTATTATATGTGGTATTTATATATTTTTTTGATTGATTCTAGTGCAGCATATAGTTTTATTTCACCATTTATTGTTAATCAATATAAAGTATAACTCATTTGGATAAGAGAAGGATGAGAATTTGAGTTTGGTACTGGTAAAAGGGTACTTATCCAAGAATACTTGGAACAAGTAGATTTTGATTTTACTATGCTTAAAACTAAGGTAAGTATTTTTTGACACCCTTAGGGTCTTATGATGTCATCTTGGGCCTAGAGTGGTTAAAATAACACAAAGCAACACTTCATTATTTTGGAAAAAAAATACAATACATTGATGACTTAGGAAATCATGTACAAATACAAGGCATCTAAGGACCAAAAGCAAAAAAGAATTAATTTTAGATCTATAGTTAAAAATTTCTGTGAAAAATGGTTATAAACTCTATGTAGTTTAGTTAAAAGAGTTACCTAAAGAAAAAGAACAGCCCTACCAAGATTTTCTAATTTTAAGGGGATTTATGGATGTTTTTCCTAAAAAATACCTATTCTTCCACACAAAAGTGAGTTTGACTTCTTTATATATATCTTGTTGGGGGTGCCCCTACATCTAAGGTAACTTATTGAATGAATGTGGTAGATTTGTAAGAGCTAGAGGTTTAGATGTAATAAATTTTGGATAGTATAAGAATTAGATCAAGTGTTTCTCCTTGGGGTGCTATGGTGGTATTTGTGAAGAAGAAAGATGGAACACTAAGGTTATTCATTGATTATTTCATGCTCAATAAGGAAATGATCAAAAATCAATATCCATTACCAAGTATTGATGACTTATTTAATCAAATGAAAGATGCAACAGTCTTTTCCAAAATTGAGTTAAGATCATGCTCTCATCAATTGAGGATTAAATATGAAGGAATTTATAAAACAACATTCTGAACTTAGTATGGTCATTATGATTTCACTATTTTTCCATTCAACTTAACCAATGCATCGGTTACATTTATGAACTTAATGAAAAACATATTTAGAGATTTTTTGGACTATTTTGTACTTATATTATTAGATGATATCATTATTTATTCAAAGGATGAGGGTGAAAATGATAAAAATTTAAGGCTAGTTATGTAAAGTTTAAGTCAACATAAACTATATGGAAAGATGTCCAAATGTGCCTTTTACCAATCTAAAATACCCTATTTCAACCATATTATTTTTAAGAATGGCATTATTGTATATCTAGAAAATATTTGAGCTATTCAAGAATGGTCTACTCCTAATAATGTGCACAAATTACATGGTTTTATGGGACTAGTTGGGTATTATCATTGGTTTTTGGAAGATTTCTCCCACCTAGCTAATACTATCACTTCCTTATAATGAAAGGAAAATAAATTTGATTGGACATCTCAATGTGAATAGTTTTTCCAAAATCTTAAAGGGCTATTGATAATATCTCCAATTTGGATTATTCTTGAAATAAATGGTAAATATTATATTTAGGTTGATGCTTCTAAGAAGGGATCAATGTCGTATTGACTCGAGATGGTAAAGTGGTGGGTTAAAATTAATACAAGCTCAAGAAGAATAAAAATCACTATCTTGTACATGATTTAGAGCTTGCTTTCATAGTTCATTCTTTAAAAAAATAGAAGTATTTATTATTAGGAAATAATTTTGAGGTGAAGTTTGATCACCATAGCCTAGAACACTTATTTCCTTATGATAATTTAAATGCACGTCAAGAAGATGGATGGAATTTATTATTAATTTTGACATGGAAATATATTATGTTAAGGGAAAGGAAAATCATGTTGTTGATGAACTTAGTCAATGCATATACCTTGCTACCATGTCTAAAATACAGAGAAATTTTAGAACTACTATGTTAAAATAACAACTTATTGATAAATACTACCAAGAAGTAAGTGCAGGACTAGTTGACAAGCCTTTAAAAAAAGAGTTTTCTGATTTTTCTTTTGAGGTAGATGTCTTTTTGAGGCATAAAAACATAATTCTTTTACCCAAGTCAGGTGACTTGTGGAGTCTTATGTTGAAATAAGAATATATTGATCTCTATTTTGCTCATCTAGGTGTCACCAATATGACACATGAGATGAAAATACATTATTTTTGGCTTGGAATGAGGCATGATGTTGTTATTTTTTTTTCAACATGTTTATAATGTTAGCGTGTCAAGGATAAACATTTCCACCTTGGTAGTTAGTTATATCCTCATGATATACTAAGTGACAAGTGGGTTGTAATTTCCCTTGATTTTAATGTTGGCATTACTAAATCCCATAACAAACATGACACCATTTTGGTGGTAATTAACAAGGCAACTAAGGTTGTAAATTTTATAGTGGTAATTCTAAAAGATGGTACTTTTTTGTTTGTGGAACATTTAATTAAAGAGGTAGTTTGATTGCATGAGATGCCCAAAGTGATCATTTTTTATCGAGATGAGTTATTCACATCAAGATTTTGGTGAACCTTGACTATAACATTTGACACTCAGTTAAATTTTAGTTCTTCATACCACCTAAAAATAGATGGTCAAATTGAAAGACTCAATCAAATAGTTAAGGACATGTTGTTAAAGTACATTATGGATCAATAAAATAAATAGGAAGACTATCTCTATTTAGTTGAGTTTGCTTATAATTACTCATATCCTTATGTGTTGAAAATATCTCCTTTTGAATCTTTGTATCAATGAAAATGTAGGACCCCACTTAGTTGGGATAGTTTATAAAATAGAGCCATTTATGGCCTTGAAGTACTACAAGAGTGTGACAAATAAATGGCTTAAATATGCCAAATTTTAAAAGTTTCCTCAAATCAATAAAAGAGTTATGTTGATCAGAAGATAATACCTCATGAATTAGTTGTTGGTGATAAGGTTTTTCTATGTGTTAGACCTCAATAAAGTTTAATTATGTTTAGAAAAATTCCCAAGCTAGTTCCATGCTTTTTAAAACCCTTTGACATTGTAGATAAAATTAGCCTTGTTACCTACTAGCTAGCTTTTCTCCCTTCTCTATCCAAAATTTGTGATGTTTTTCATTTTGCTTTATTAATTAAATATGTACCTAATATTTCTCATGTATTGGATTGGAAAAATATCTAGGTTGTGAAAAAGGAAAAGATAAAGTTGGAACCAATAAAAATTATGGACCACCACAACATTAAATTATGAAATATAGACATTTAACAAGTTCTACTATAATGGGACTAGCTAGGTGAAATAAGCTCCACTTCACAAGATGCATAGCTATCCATGAATCATTATCCTTGGTTATTTTAAGTAGTCTTTTGGATGGCACCTCCTCAAGTGGGGGAGGATGTTGTGACTCAATATTATGATACATTTATTTTTTGGTTATGAGACTTTCATATCTTATCATTATTGATTTTGATGCTTATCTATACTATGTGTTTTAGATGTGATTATGATTTTGACATTATGTTAAATTAATAAATTACTATTATAATATTGATTTATGTCATAGTGGATGATTATATATGATTTGTCATATCATGCTTACATTCTATATAGTTTAGATTATGTTATTTATATAATACCATGTGTGATATTGTTGATATAAATTATCATGACTATAGGAATAGGTTGTATGAACTAGGCTCGGTGGTAGACTTTGGTGGTTTTGTTATTATGGAAAGGTAATTGAAAATTTGGTTGACATAAAAATTTAGAATAATGTAAATGATACATTTGATCCATTTTATTTCCTTTCCAATTATATTGCAGTCTTGATTAGATGATTTTCAATTCTATCTTGATGGAGTGTCGTACGTTACAAGTATTGTTTTTCTTACATGCATACATCTCCACATTGGTCTTATGATCTTTGTTTATTTTTTTGTCTCCTTCATTCTTGGTTGTGTTTATTTATTCAATCTTTCTTTATTGTAAAGGTTATGCTTAGTGTGGGGTTTGGTGTCAGTTTAGATTGTTGTTGTTTTGCATCATTAGTTTATTATATTTATAAGGTTTGTTAATCCATGATTAATCAAATCATTTTTAAACATAGGGGATCATGATATTCGATCCATGATTAAATTGGAATGGGTATCATGTTGTTGTTTTTCTAGGATGGCATGGTGGTCATGATGGTTTGGGATTCATGGGGCCTTGTTAACCTACCCCATTAGCATCATGAATAATCTTAGTATCTGTCTTTAGATTTTTGGATTGTGATCATTGATTTTTTTTGTTTTGTTATAAAAACTTGACTCTCAAACTAGGGGTAAAGAGTGTTTGATAAGTTTTGAATCCTTTCTCGAACCAGTTATTTTAGGGCCAGAACCCTAGGGTAAAAATAATAGTACAAGAATGAGTAATGGTATTTTTCATTACACATGCCATTAATGGTAACAAGGATAAAATGTGTTCTGTGGAGAGAAGGAAGTGTTTGGTGTTAGGTTTCCTTACATCAAGAAAAAAAATGAAAGGCATTCACCATTTTCCTTCTCTATAGGGATGACATTACCTCTAAGTAAATAATGTATTGTGAAGTTTTGATATAATGGATGGATTACAATTTTAGTTTTCTTTTGCGTAAAACCCTCATGAGCCTAAATGAATGTGGGTTAAACATGAAGTCATAAGACTTCATATAAAACCTACATTAAATTTGTAATCATTTCTTAGAAATGTTAATGATGTTTAGCTTGGAAAAAAATGGGTTTTGAGTGAGGCTCATTGTCTTATTTTCTTACTTTTATTTTTTTGTGTTGGGCTAGACTTATGAAATCACTATGATCTGAGCAAGTGAAGATTTGTATTAAATCATTTATATTTGCTTATATTAAATCATTATTTTATTTCATGTTTATATTTTGAATTAATTTGGTAGTAATTAGAGATAATGTCAACTGTAGTGCTCAATATAAGAGCATTATTGTATGAGTTTTTCAATATGATTTATTCATGGATAGTGATTAGGATTCTATTTTCAAATTACAAGTCCCTCCTAGTGTATGTACAGATGGATTGTGTCTTGATTCATCATAAAAATATAAATAAAGGTGTATTATTTTATTCATATTGTAATTGGAATCTATTAAGTCATAATGATTTTGTGATTAAGTCTTATGTTTCAAGTATCCTAAGAATTATGCAGAGATAAGTTAATAATTATTATTCAAGTATTATATGTTTCTCTTTCATATAGACTAATCAATATGTATCTTAATAATGGTAACTTGTGTTTTTTAAAATAGTTTAGCTGAAGTATATAATTCTAGTATGGAATGATTATTGTTTGAGATAATTTGAGTGGATATTTGTTTATATTCATATGTTGAAAACTCCCAACTTGTCTTGTTATAAGTTAAAATTGTTAGTATGGTTTGCACATTACTATTTATACAATATATTTATTCACAATGGTATGGATCTTGATGCTAACTAAGGTGATAACCCCTATAGGGTTGTAACAATATTTACTATTAATTTGTATTCTTGTCTCTTGTATGGGAATTTCATAAAAGTTGTACTAGGTTACCAAAATTGTAACATGGAATAGTAATCAAGATGTGATTTTAATTATTATTTAGTTTTGGTTCATTATATTAATATATTTTATATGAATTATAGTTTCTTCAAGGCATTGGAATATATTTGGTCCAATAAATTATGTAAATGGATGTTGACTCCTTTTTTTAGTAGAATAGTTAAGTTTCTAAGGCAATACTGCCATTGCACTTAGATGATTGGCAATTTGTGTGAATGGATATATGGATGGTAATGTTAACATTGATATTAATTTATTTTAAATATAATAATTTTATTTCTATGTTATGTTAAGTTATATCTAGTTTGAAGAATAGGATATTGTACACTGCGTGTAGTTTCCAAAGTAGGTTTTATTCTAAACTTATATTATTATTATTGATAGCATAACAAGTAAAAAGGGTTGGAATATTTTCCTTTTCTTGTATCCTTAATTTATGAGGCTTATTGTTTAATTTTGTTATTATGAATTCATTAATAGTAAAATATCTTAATGAAAGAAAGATATGGTGTATCATTTAGAAGCATTAAAGTGTGCATATGGTATACAAATTTTCTCTAAGTGAGTGGTGAATCATTTTTATGATATGAACATCTAATTTATATACCAATAATGATTATTCATATTAAACTAAGTCAAGATAACAAGGAATTGGATATTGCTTATTATTCCAATGTAGAATAAAAGCATGGTTGTTGAGACATTAGTGTCAATTACTCAGAAAAACCAAGGGATAAGTAGGTAGGAAATAGAGGTATGACCTATATTTATTGATGTGCAAGATGGTTGAAAATATTGAATGTGTGGTTTAAAATTAATATTTTGTTGATTGTATAATATCTAATGTGATGGCCTCTTATGGGGTACTATCCATCTACAATGTGAACCATCAGGAATGTAACATTAGGATGCTAAATCAAATGAAAATATGTCTTTTTTACTGATATGTTAAAACAAAGTAACTAGGGTGCACTGATTCCTAAGTTTTAGTCATGGTCTAATGGCCAAAAATGGATAGCATGAACATGTGACTTATGATTTGCAAATATATAAAAAATTAAAGTGTTTTAAAAGCTTATATTATATTAATTTTGTAAATAGTCTTGTAACTCTTGCTCGATGATTTCAAAATATTTATAAATCTTTGTCTAATCATAGCTTAGAATGATTATTCTTCTATCAATATTTCATAACCTTATACTCAAAATATTGCCTTGTTTTTAGTTTTTAGATTTATATATTCAGTCAAGTGTGATTAGTTACTTAATATTGGATATTATTAACTACCCTTTCAAATTTATAATGTTGCCTATGCAGTATAATTAGGGATATTTATTGGCATATGACCAATCCCATAATTATGAATAAACTAACTATTTCCCTAACCATTAATTAGAATCACTAAGGAAAACATGATGCTTACTTAGGGTTAAATACCCTTATATGATCATATCATGAAGATAACTAGGTAATGTATAGTTTTAAGTGTATCAATGTGGACCCACACACTAGTGTTACCTAAACATAATTCTTCTATTGGAAGCATATTATTCATTATAGAACCCTCTAATGATGTTTACCCATAGTTAAGAATCAATTGTGACTTACTCCACTTATTGGTTGATTGTACATTGGTGTGCAAAACATAAAGGACACATCAATGCATTAGGAAGTGTGTAGCAAGTCCTACACATAGTTTCATTCATAGTCTAAATACAAATAATTCCAATAATAATATATTTTTTGTATTCATTATTTTGGGTTGTTTCACCTCGGTGCAACAATTATTAGCTACCATTGAGAAGTTACTTTATGTGTACCCTTAAAACTAGGTTTAATAGGATATGGGAATGGCACTTCCTCTATAGTCACCACTCTAAAGTATTAGGATAACACTATTCAATGGGAAAGTAAGCAACAAGGAAAGCCTAAAGGTTGTTTAAGTCCTTGATCGTAGTTGTATCCATTTTTGTTCATTGCATATGTGTTTAAATTAGTAACTTGTTTCTTTTTTTTCCCTTGTGAAATACCATGTGTTAAAAACCTTTCAATTGAAAACAATATTTTTATTCTAAAATGAAGCCAAAATCATATCTAAAACCTATAAATCAAGAAAGGTCTAAATTCATAAATTCAAAAACTTATTTTCAATTATATTACTTTCTATTTTTGTTCTTTCATATTTTATTTTTGGGTCAAGTCATTAAGAAAATGTCTCCCATCATAAGACAAATGGCCTTATTAAACAATACTAGGTTGAGATAGGAGCCTTTTGGAAATTTCCCTTTTCAATTTGGAAATCAATAAAACCATATTGAGATCAAATAAAATGTTGAAAATGAGGGACATAGCCTTAGAGCCATTTTCCCCCTTCTCAAATCTTAGATTATATTGTATCCAAAAATAATAAGTGATTACTACAAGCCTTAAGTATAGGAGATAAAATTCCTCCTTATTTTAAAACCCAAACCATTCTACATTAACATCAACCTACCACTAGTAACCTTATTACACAAAATCAACTAAGTCTCCTAGTTATAGCCTTGATTCTAACATCCCTCATCACACTAGCAAAGGGAATCCAATTCTATCACCCATACCATTTAGTATCACTCCACCCACAAAGACACAAAAAATCCAAAGCACCCAACCTATTAAAAACATTACCATGCCTAGTGGTCAACTTGGACAAGAAAATCAAAAATGCAAATTTACTCTTTTCGAATAACCATATGATGTTGTCTTTCAAAATTTGGTAACTACAAACATGGTCATATTTCCCAACACTAAACAAGTTGATGAAAATTTACCAAAACCTAAGTGGTATAGAGCTAATAAATATTATGACTATCACAAAATTTAAGGTCATTCCACCAACTTTTGTGCAATATTAAAGCATTATATCCAAGATTTGATTGACAAATGGGAAATTTTAGTAGATCCAAGTGCATCCACATATGAAAATCATAGCTTGGGGGTATGTCAAAATGTCTCTCCTAATCCTAATCAAGCTACTCCACTTCTAAGTTAAGGTTAAAACCTTTCACCCATCTTTGACAACCATGGTCTACCATCCATTTTTTATGAACCTATATTTTCCTAAAAGCTTATCTTTAACCAAAAACTTATCTTTGAGAAATATCCCATTTTTTAGATAGATCTTATTTTTTACCAAGATTCCATTTCTGACAAAGATCTTATATTGGACCAATCTTCCTCTAACCAACTCAACCTATCACCCATTAGCCAATCACCCAACCTCTAATCACACACTAAATCCCCCATCACCTCAAAATATACATCCCAAGTGATAAAGATACTTATAGACAAAAAAATCAATAAGTAAGGAATTATAAAACCCATCCATTTTTTACCAAGATTCCATTTCTAACAAAGATCTTAGATTGGACCAATCTTCCTCCAACCAACTCAACCTATCACCCATTATCCAATCACCCAACCTCTTATCACACACTAAATCCCCCATCACCTCAAAATATGCATCCCAAGTGATAAAGATACTTATAGATAAAAAAATCAATAAGTAAGGAATTATAAAACCCATCCATTTTGAACTAAAAAATGGACAGATAAAAACCAAAGGAAAATCAACATAAAGATGTTAGTGATAATTTTACATTTTCTAAAGAAACTTCATCCATAATCAAAATAGGATCCATTTATAATTCTTATAAGCATTGTGTTTCCAGCACTCCTTTCATAAACATCACCAATACATTATCAATACCTCACCCATCGATTGGAACCAACAAGCTTACTCACCATTAGTTTCCTCCCATGATGATTAAATAATCACATAATTCTTAGTTGGCCTTCAGTTATAATAGCATAAAGAAACATATGAATATTTCGAGGAATGTGTTCCTTAATGAAGGTGAATCCTATAATCAAAATTTGAAATCATTATCCCATAGTTAAATCCTCTTTGAATCACTATTGGATGATTAAAATCAAAATCCATAAACTCAAAAATAAAAGTCATATAGTGAAAAACCCTTTGAGGCACTGTTGGAAAATACAAATCAAAATCAAAAGCAAAATAATAAGGAAAATCCCCTTAATGAAAAACCTTTATAAATAACCAATGGATGATAAACATGATTTATCCCCTACATCTATATAGTTACATGGTTTATCCCCATCATATATATAATATATCATTAAAACAACATTAAATTCCCAAATCATCCCACATGTAGCTACTCATAGTCTTGTTGAATTTAAGATTATTAGTCCCCATCACCCTTTAAATCATGACACATACACCCATTCTCATAATCATTCCATCCCTTCAAATATTTCATTTACTCAACACACATCCTTCATTTAGCATACCTTCAACCTCATCATGTTTGGAAGCACCCTCTAGCGAAGGGGATATGATGGTATCCTCATAAATTTGGATGAAGCCAGATTTGAAATTAAATAAGTTGCACCTTCAACCTTATCATGTTTGGAATCACCCTTTATCGAAGGGGCTATGATAGTATCCTCATAAATTTGTATGAAGCCAACTTTAAAAGTAAATAAATTGTTATATATATATATATATGTATGTATATATGTATATATATATATATGTGTGTGTGTGTGTGTGTGTATATATATATATATATGTATATATATATGTGTGTGTGTATATATATATATATATATATGTATATGTATATATATATGTATATATATATATATATATGTATATATATATATATATATGTATATATATATATATGTATATATATATATATGTATATATATATATACATATATATATATATATATATATATATATATATTTGAAAGATTAGTAGAGGCCATAATCATGCATCTCACACACTTCCATAATTGAGATGCCAAAAAAACCCCCCAAAAAAGATAAATAATTCATCCAAAATTGAAAACCATTCTTATGGTGCTTTGGGAAATTACCATGATGAAAAATAATATTTGGCATCATGTGTAAAATAATCATTTGTCTATGAGTACCTTACACTTGGGGTAAAACTCATTCCATTTCAATCCTATACATTCTAAATCATCCCTCCATCTTTACCCATCCTATACATATCCTACACCATACTTATCCATTGTACACCTATTGACACCCATCCTTATCCATTTAATCCCAAACCTTTCCAAACCCATCCTAACCCATTTAATCACAAACCCATAAAAACCCATCTTTCTTAATCTAATATTTCCCATCATAGAATCATTTTTATTCCCAATTTTGACCTTGATAAGAAAGTGTAAATTTCTTGAGACATGTTCTTAGAAACATCTTGGTGTATCCTTATAGTTCTACTTTGATAACTAGACACTTGGTTCTTATGCCAAATAGTCCTTGGAGTTATCATCTTAATTCCCATCTATTCCTATTCATCCATAATCCATATCTAATATATCCATTCCATCTGATACCACTCCCTTACTCAGTGTTATAACATGTTTTTACCTTTACTAGTAGCCTTGTACATAAAAAATAAAAATAAAACATCAAAAAATATAACATAATACAAAAATCCTAAAAAATAGTAAAAAATTCCTTGTCCTTAGCTATGTACCCTAGTCATCACTTACATAGATTACTCATTGGAAAGATCAACATTATTAATATCTCAAACTCTTAAAGATTATACTCTAGCCAATGGCATCTGAAAGATATTTGCTTACTTTTTTAAATAGTCATTTAATTTCTTTTTTATACATCTTATATATTTACTTGCTTGTACAGTTGATTATTCACTTCCTTGTTTGTTTTACTTACATGAATTTCATTATTTTTTTATGTGTCTAGATCATTGTTTATTACAAATAGTGTTATTGTGATCTTCCATATCATGATGCACTAAGTCGTGCACTACTAAACCTATCAATGCTTACACATATAGAATAATAATAATCATGGTTTTTTCACATCATTGGTGCATATTGTCTTAAACTATATCAAAAAAATCTTGTTTAACTTTTAATTGATTATTAATGTTGGATAAATTTTTATAACTCTAAACAAATCATATAAAATTCAACTATCCAAACCATCCAGTATTTTTTATAAATGTATATAAGCACATCTTGGATAGAGCATCTATGGGTCATCTCAGACAAGGTTGTTTTGGTGTACTCATTAGAGGACCCATAGCGTGCTAATAATACTAACCCATAAAGTGATTTGAGGATGTATTCCATGTTGTATCTCCTATCACATTTCAAATAAACACTATGTTAATCATTCCATTCTCATTGTCCATATCAAATACACTCATTAAAATTCACAAGCCCATAACAAATCACATCAATTTATCAAGCCTCATCACTTATATCTAACTAAGATTTTGAGATGAATTCACCACCCACCTGGATGAATTTTCTACCCACATGAAAAAATTCATCTCACTTATTGAAAATTTCACTTTTTTAATGTATTTTCCATTCCTTTCAACAAATGTATGAAATCAATGCAAAATTCACCATTATGAGAATGACAAATTCATTTTTGTCTCTTGTTCTAAGAATTTAAAATCAAAAATAAAAATTTTTGCACCATACATACCATAATTCCCTCTATCTTCCATCCATAAAAAAATCCATGTTATCCAATCATTTATTAATCTATGCAATCAATTAACTTATTTATTTATGCTTGCACATCAATAATCCCCAATCATTTCCTAATATTTCCATTCAATATCCCACACTTGTTGTTGGGACTGACAAAATGACAACATCCATAATTTCTCCATAAATCCATCACTCAATAAATCCATCAACTAGTAATCAATTAATCCAATCCAATCTCATATCTTTACAATGGGATATATCATTCTCACAATCTACTCCTTTCATATATCATCACTTAGGGACACCTCAAAGCATATATATTATCTCAAGATATATCAAAAACTAATCCACTCCTTACATATGTCATTGCTTATAGAAAATTAATCCCTCATCACATCCAATCACAATCTGATATCATTACTTTAAGTGGGTTAAAAACATTCATGGGTTAATCTTATATTACATCATCTATATCTCTTCCCACATTGGGATAAGTACATTGGTATGTGTTCTATTTGGATAATGTAGGAAATTCTCATGTACATAGGTAATAGGGTCAATTAAACCACCCTCATCCATCCAAGTAATTTAATCCACATTTTCTACCATCATTTAATCAAAGTGATAAACATATTTATCAATACTTTCAACTATAAATTTTGTAAACTATTATCACAAATTAGACAATCTATATTTTTTGTTTTATTACCTGTAGCTTGCCATCATTAGGATATATCATTACAACATCCACTCATGTGAACCTTTATTTCTTGATCACCATCCAAGTGTGAAATTTATGAATGGGCAGTATTATTTTATCCAATCTATTCCCAATCATTTCATTTCTAGGGGTAGATCATTTTACATGCACTACTTACAATGTTGTGAGCAATTATATTGAGACAAGTATCTCCATTATTGATGAAAAATTTTACATCCATTTTGTCATCATCCCTTCAAATATTTATATTTTTCATATATTTTTTACACAAACATTGGAGTGGGCATCATCACATTCATTTCTAGTTACCTAGGATAACTTTATTCTCCACAATCATCAATGCTCTACTTTGTCTTTTATTCTTCGAAATGATATTTATTCGTAACACCATTTCAAAGGTGGAAAATTTAGAAACCTAAATTTAAAAATTTAGTATCATAATTAACTCTAATTAGAATTGAGACACTAAATCTTCATCATCCCTAATTAAAAAACTATATTAACATCATGTCCCTCTAAATTTCAAATAATTTATTAATTCATAATCCATTAATTAAATAATGCACACCTATTTTCCTCCAAAAATAATAAAAATATGAATTATCCACCTCATTTATACATCCCCCATTTTTTTCTCAACCAAATTTTGACTCATATAACCACTTCCTCAATCACCTTTTGAGTCATCGTAGAACATTTTAATTACCTTGTGAGTCATCCCTTGACTTTTCAATTACCTTGACCCATTCATGCTGAGTCACCCAACTACCAACTAACTCTTGCCATTATTCTTAGCATGGGAATTATTCCTCATCCATTGGGATGAGGACTTAAATCCAACCTTTTATTATTTTAATAATTCAACAAATTTGGACTATTCTCAACCATTCATCTCACCACCCTCAAGCCTATAAAATAATGTGCAATCCTCCACTCAAATCATCAACTTTTAAGATAATGAAGTGATATCACTTTTTAAATCAAATAAATTAAGAATACAATCCATTTGAAACTAAATTCTACCTAATTCACTTTGTCTAGAGAATAATTGAGCATCCACAAACATCATAATCAAGAACAAATCATTATTTGATCAAAATGGAGAGGTGACACATACTTCATGGTTGTAAGTATTATTATTATTTATTTTGTTTCATTTATTTATCTATCATAGGTTTAGTTGAGTTTATAATATGGTCATTTGTGTTTTTTTCCTTGGCTTAGTTTGTAATCTATATTTTTCACTTACAACTTCTATGGAAAAAAATCATCCTAAAAATACTTCAACCCCTTTTATAAGAATCTTCATCATCTAAAGTGAACTAACCAATTGTGGATCATTTACCTATAATCCCCATAGTTTAAATGTCCTACCTTCAAAATGAAAGTGCATGAATAACTCCTATAAATTTATCTCTATTGTGCCCAAAGTCATGAGCCATTGTACTCCCAAAACAATGCTAGCCCCACCCATTAAAATAAAAAACATAAGATAATTAAGTAGAAAGTCCCCCAAGTAAATATTAATATTATGAAATATTATATAATAGGTTATCATACCACCATTTGTAATCATGAGTTGAAATTCTAGAGATGGATAAATTAAATAGTTCAAACAAGTATCTAACTTACTTCTAATGAAATTATATGTACATCTTTAGTTAATTAAAATTGTCACCTTTTATTTCTTGAGGAAGCTTACCACTTTAGTATTTTTAGGAGTAATTATACCTCACAGGGCATGATAGAAGATAGTAGGGTGATAATATTTAGATTCATCCTCTAGAGCTTACATACCCTTACTTGAGGCCTTATCATCTTCTTCATATTCATAGTCTCCTTAAATGTAGAAAAACTTATTTTTAGCATATTTATGTCCTTTTCTCCACCTATTTTCACTATAAAAACATAACCCTTTCACACACTTCTCTTATATTTACTAAGGGTTCAATCTTATAGTCTATGTAAATGATGGTGTTGTGAAATTGTGTTCATGTCCATGAGAGAAAGCATTCCTTTTGACCAAATATTTTTTCTTTACCTATCACATGAATGGTATGGCTTTAGAAGTAGATGATAGATTAAACATGTGAACCTCAAGTTGGATGATATTCTTGATCCCCCCTGATAATAGGTCATTCATGTCATTTTCATTAATGGCATCCATATGTAAGGATAGATTATGAAATTGTTGAATATAATCCTTAACAGTACCTATTTATCATAACTTTTCTAGCTGACTAAATTAGTTTTCTAAGATATTTTTATGATATTTCATCTATAGTTCCTTAGTAAACATCAACCAAGTAATAAGAGTTCCCTTATTTTTATTTTGAGCACACAAACACCTATACCAAATTAATTACTCATGTTATAGATAAAGAGATGTCATGATCACCTTTTTCACACATGGGGTCTAATGTAAACCAAATAAATTTTATGTTTGATTGATCTAAGAGAGTGGATACTTATAGTTAAAATTATGCACTTCTACCGATGGAATCATGTGCTTCAAACCAATATTGGAGATATGATTATTTAAATTGAGATAACTTTATTAGAGTGGTGGAGGATTATTTTTCAAACTCTAAGCCATAATAGTTGTTAACTGATCACTTAGATTTAACAATTGATGCTTTACAAAATCCATTCCCCTTTTACTACATTGAGATCATCTTTCCTCACCATGCTTTGTATATCTGACTAAATTTGGTAAACCACCTCAAAAATTGATGGATCTAAATTTTCAAACTCTATGTCATCCTTGTGAGAATTTTTTGGAGTGTTTTGACCTTTCTCTCATTCTTGAGTGTTAGGACCAACCATGCACAAACCCCTGGGATGGACGGTTTCATACCTAAAAAAGTGTACCAATAAATTATTTCAATGTGATCATATTAAATTATAAATTCTTATTAGATTATAATTTATTTATTTTCAATCCTAAATCTCCTATGATTATCGCAACACTAGACCTAAAAATTAACACCACATAAACTATCCAAAACGATGCTCTGATACCACTTGTAATGAAATTATTTATATGTTTCACAATAATGGAATAATATATTAAAAAAATAAGAACAAAATAATTATATACATAATAATTATTGATAAAAGAGCAGAATACTTGATAATTATGATTTTACCACTTCGATGGGGAGACCTCTATATTAATGTAATAAGAGCAAAATTCATAATATGATGATAAAATACAAGCCAATATCTCTTATATATACTCTAATTATCTATGGTTATTCCATAGGTCGACCATATTAATAACATAGAAAAATATAATAAGGTAATATGAAATGTATGTAAGCCATAAGTCAACCACACATATCCTTAGATGCACTATAGGTTAAGGGCATAGTAATGTCGATCCAAGAATGTTTCTCCTTTATAAATTTCTTTGGTAATGATGTTTCCTCACTTGAATCATCTAAGAGACATTCATAACTAGACCTTAGAGATGTGAAGATGAGAATTAGAGGGTGATCATGCCCCTAATCTAGTATAAAAGGGTAACTTATGCCAAGGCCATCGATATCACTGAATCTAAATAGCATAACTCAATTGTATACATAATCAAACCAATATATCCACTATATCCTAGTTTAAATGGTGTAATCATATTAACCTAAAAAAATTAAGTAGTGCCAAGGCTATCAAGGGTGTTGAGTCTCAACCACACTACTCATGGGAGCCAAATGCAACAGAAAGATAAATCTCAATTGGTGCATCTTCGTAAGTTTAATGCATACATGTGTATATAATTTGAATATGTATTTATGATTTGGTGTATTTTCATAACATATGCACCTCTAGTGTGTCTCAAGATGAAGTCTTTGTCAAAATGTAACCTATAATTTATAAACTATGTATAATATATATTATAAATCTAAAAAAGTCTGCCCCAAGTTTATTTAATTGGTGTCAAATGCATAGGATTCAAACCCAAGTGTATATTTCAAACATATAAATTATATCAAATTATACCATTTTTCCAATTATGCATGTGTGGATCCATGTCTCTATGACATTTCCTCAATGATATTCCCCATCCCCCCTCACCACCTTTGAGGTGAGGGAAATGAAATATGGTAGTCACCTTATCTCAGAAGGATAAGATAACCTTGATATATCTATATTAATCATGTATTAATAAATAATATAGTGGAACCATGTGTGTGTGTGTGTGTGTTTGTGTGTGTGTGTGTGTGTCCATATATATATATATATATATATATAGAGAGAGAGAGAGAGACATATCATTGATATATATATATATATATATATATATATATATATATATATATATATATATATATATATATATATATATATATATATATATATATATCAATTAACCTCATAGTATCCCATTACAACAAGCCATAAGATGCATGATATGAATCATGGAAATGTCTATAAGTAATAATCATAAGCTCAGGAAATAATCAAGCACACACACAAGATCACTCAATCTCACACAAAAGGTTCTAAGGAGACCAAAAACAAGGATCATGTTCAAATGTTACACACTCAAAAGACATGACATTCAAATATCTGCACACCAAATAAACAACATTCAAGGACACTGTGGTCAGTAAATAAGGAACATGTTCAAATGTTTCATAATCAAGATAAGGTATAAAACAAGAATTACAATCAAGTAATCCATGTGATAATATGAATAAGTGAAATATAAGTAACTATGATAAACATATCATACTAAATGTTGCATATATGTGTTAGCAAAATTTCATGTAGCATAGCATATCTAACACATTATTTCATATATAATCATGAGTATAAACATACATAAGAGTTATTAAATAAGCTCAAAATGATATGTAAAGTGATAATAAAATAGTTTAATATGTATCAATCATGATCAATAAAATCATATGCTACCAGCATAGTGTGTCACGTTGGTAGATTAACGGTCCAACATTTTTATGAGCATGTATTATGTATCTAGTGTATTCATATATCACTCTCAAACACTCATGAAACATATCTGTGTATTGAAAGTAAATGATGTGTTATTACTAACATAAATTAAACAATGTATGCAAAATCTAGTAAATAGGTAAAGGCTAAATATTTTTATATTTCTGATTTATTTGAATGTTTTTGTATTTTAATTATTATTTTGATTTTATGGATTTTTTTTTGAATATTTGAATTTGATATTAGAGTGTTTGAAAAGGTACAATCTATCTAATGATCTCAATATGAAGATAAAAATCTATGAGGAGTGGTAAATGAATAACATTTCCTAAATGAACTGTGCCATAAGTGTGCATAGTGGAATTAGAAAGTGTCTCATGTTATTTTTCTAAGATTGTACTTATTAACTTAGCTTAAGATATTTTTTCCATTAGGTGGTCTTTTTTCTAAATATGATCCTTCTTTGGGAAAGTATGTAACCTTGATTTCATGATCAAATGATATGCAACCTTTCTTTCTATCAATCATTTCTTGTATTGAGTGTAACCATGTTTTTTCAAGCACAACATTGTATGCATTTGGATTATAAAAGACATGAAAAGGAAAAGAAAATTATTTTGAAGAAAATGAAACTCTTAACTGAATTGATCCCATAATTTTCATGTTTGAAATAGTTTTATCTAGCTTTTTATACGTGTGTCCAAAAGAGATAATAAATGACATAGAACAAAAATTTGTACCTTGATAGTCCATAACCTTGATATTTGTAAATTGCATTCCATCTATATGAGCAGTGATAATGAAAGGGTGAAGATATGAGGAAAGACTTGTAATTTCCCCCTTTGTAACTATTGACCAAATTTGACTTATATTTAAATGAGTTCAACCCCTATCATTTTAAACTTTTCAAGAAGGTTTATACACATCTTATGGGGTCTCATATTGTCCTATATATCTTACTTGGTCTTGTCTTAGTCCTTGTCTAAGTTCATTCTACTTGAATTGGCCTAGTCAACCATGGTCAACTATGGTCAAACCTTGGTCAAACTTATTCAAAGGTCCATTTTGTTTCAAATTGTCATAATATGTCATTTATCATGTTTCAATGTTATTACAAGTCATAAACTAGTCATTTATTAGGTTTCATGTGCAAAAAGAGGTCTTTTGGCCACCTTTTAGCCCATTAAATGACTTGTAATTTTATGCAATAAAATTTTACACAAATGTGAGTTTCAATGTGTGTCATGTAAATATCACATCATGTGATATTTATAAGTTAGGTTCATTAGGCAAGAACCAGTTTTCCCTAAAAAATAGATCTTTTTCAACACTTATATAGACTTCTCAAGCTCCCTTGCAACAAAAAACATGGTAGAGTGACTCTTCACATCCCAAAAAGTCATATCCATGTTTATTTTTCATATATGGTACAAAAAAATTCATCTAAAACTCATTTCTCTTTATTCTCCATTGGCAAGCCAAGGAAGGGCAGGTTCAAGCACTCACTATAAAAGCTACATGTGGAGTTAAGGGAAATACTTCTACAATTGGATTTAACTCTAAGTTTAATTCACATAAATATCAATAAATATCATATTGGTGGCTCCTCCTTCATTAACAATGGTTAACACTCTAGGTAGCTTTTTATGCCTGTGCAACCATGAAGGGGTCTCTTTTTGAATCTATTTCAACTTTTCTTGCTTTGGATTGATGGAATTGTTTCTTACAAGTGATTCCACATGTTATTAAATAAATTATTATTCTTATTTTTGTGTTTAAAACTTCCAGCTCCTTCTCTTTCAATGCCACTTGAAGGAGGATTCCAAATTATGCTTGTTTTGCCAAGTTGGCAATCATGTATGTAGAATCTAAGTTTTTCAACATGGAAAGAGCTACATGTATATTTCAATGTGTTTGAAATCATGTTTTCAATTTTTATTTCATTAATACTCTTTTGTGATATCAAATCAAGTATTCCTTCCAAGCTAATTTACCGTACTCTCTTTGCTCACTACCTTGTTTCCAAAATGTGCTTACAGACAACTTCTCCAGGAGATTTGTACAAAGATTTAAATGATGAATGTATGGTGGATTTAATTATTTAATTAATATCACATACCCAAGGGTCATTTTAATCCATAATATGAAGGTTTAAAGTCTATGCAAGGAAAAATTTTAACTTCAAATAGTGAGAAGGTAATTTTGGGTTCTCAGTCCCTAAAGGATCAAAATAGAGATCGTAGGTGCTTTTGATGTTTTGATATTATGAGATCATGGTTTTTTTTAATAAAATTGGTTAGTTTACCTTGTATCCCTATCCATAAGCACTACTTATTCCAATTTTTAGGTTAAAAGGAGGAGTGGAAATAGTTTTTAAACAAGCTCAAAAGCTACCAAAAATCATTGATTTGTAGCAGTGATATCTATAGGAAGGTGTAAAAAGTGATATTGTGTTTAATTTGAGTATTTATAGACCATTTTTAAATTTTAAACCATTTAAGACTAGCTTAAATGGAATTCATAGGCCAAGATTACAAATACAAGGTCATTTCCAATGTTTTGGACCCCTAACACACCCTCCCCTATCCATACAGGCCTAGAAACACCAACAATCAGCGGCCTTAACAAGTTTTTAACCGTAATTGGTATTATGGTGATCAATTTAAAGGTTTTAAATTAATTATATGTTTGAATAAGTACTATTTATAAGGTAAAAGTATTTCTTGTCAATAACATGACCTAATTGGACTTAGCCAACCACCTACATGCCTCAAACTCCATGGAAACATAGTCATGGGTAGTGATAGAAAATTTAGAGTTTGAATTTGGTTTTGAGTTACTTATATATGGATTCAAGTGGTTTTTTAATATATTAATGAATATTTACATTTAATAAACCTTTTAAAACCTAAACACATCATGAACTAGCCCTAAATCTTTCCTAAAATCACCTACAAGACTATCTCAGTCCAAACAAGGTAGAGGATGATCCAATTGAAGGATTAAGCATGAGTTGATGTTATTTTAGAAGGATGATAGGTAATTAAAATGAATGAAGGATTAATATTACCTAAATTAACATATAAATGAGGACCATGAACATCAACTTAAGCTCAGGTGATGATCTATAGGCCCCTAAACTCACAAAAATGTAGTCAAGGCAAACAGGGTTGCTAGTTAGAAACTTAAGCATGAATTGGTGTATGGTTTTATAAGTTAAAATAATGAATTAGTATGTATTATTACCAATAAAAATTAAAATTAAGTAAATACGCCATCATCCAAAGTTCAAGATCACCTCTAGGCAAGCCCAAAATGCATGAAATATAGTCCTACAGGTAGGAAGTTGAAAATAGTTTCTCCTTTGCACAACAAGGACCTTGTAGGTGAAATGAAGCTTGTAAAAAGTAATGAGTGATATAAATATAAAATACACATGCTTTAAAAACTTGAAAACCTGGTTTTTAGGCCTTAAAAACTTCCAAACACAATCAAAGGACTTTGTCCCAATCAAAACATGAGGATAGGTAAGCAAGGATGAGATTTTTGGATGCAAGTTATAGTGAGAGTAACATTGAAAATTGGTTGAAAAAAGGTATATATATGGATAAAAATTCCATTTAAACATCAAAATTATGATTCAAATAAAATGAAATCAGTTTTCCAAAAGTAAAACAAACTTGTACCCTGCCTACCATGCATATTATGCCTGTGTAATGACTAGTCTTAGAATTTGGAGGTATTGAGTGTCAAAACTAGGAATAAAGAGGTGAAATTTGGTACAGAGTACCCTTGGGGGTTTATTAAGATGAAAAAATAATCAATTTGTAAATACTAATATTTTATGTTCCCCTATTTTATCTTAAATAGGGGGCATTTTTCCCTTTGCATAGACCCCACCGTTTCATGAAAATAGGTCAAATCATAGACCAGAAGGTAAGGAGGGTTCAAGTTAAGCTTTTTGAATTTTTATAAAACCAAGGGAGGCATTATAATCCAACCTAGAAGGTCTAATGGCAAACATGGTGCTCCAACCAAGGAGGTTTCATGTATACCTAGTGGGTAAGAAATACGTCTAGTCTCAAATAGAGAGTCATTTTCATTTTGGGCCTTAGTAAAGCATCCCAATGTCTTTATTCACGTTTATATAAGTTAAAATGAATTTTTATATATATCAAGAGGTAGATAAATCCATTTTGAGGTCTATTTTGAATCTAGGGTATAGACAGACCTATTGGCAAGGCTCGACATGTTTCCAAAGTAGGGGTCAATTTCATTTATATCTTCAAGGGAGATTTTAAAGTGATTTGAGGATGTTTATAGGACATATTCAGAGGTTTTCCAACCTTTTTTTTGTAATATATTCACCATGAATCCACCATTTGGCCTAGAATGTACTCAGACCCTTCTATTTGTGCAAAATTGACTTGAATGGTCATCTTAGAATGCTCCTATCTTTCATGAGTCTTTACATGGGACATGGAGCTATTCAAGTAATTTGGAGGGGGTACTTAAGAATACAAAAGTTCCATTTGGAGATAATTTCAATTTAAAACATTTATGAACAAAGGTTAAGAGTACAAACCCTCCAAAACCCTATTTTGAGACCTAGAGGTGAAAATGAGCCTAAAAATGCACCTAGATGGAGAAATTTTACCCTAATTACTGAAGATAAGTTTTTTACAACTCCATTAGGATCATATCCATGGCCTTGTGTTTTTTGGAGCTATATGGAAAATAGGAAAATAGGGATTATTTTGACCATTTTTTCTTTTGTCTCGGCAAGGTGAACTTCTACGAGATGAATTCACTTTTGGAGGTAAGATTAGGAATTTTTATAAGTCCCTATGGTTATTAGATCAAGTTCCTAATCTCCTAAGTTCTCCTACCAACTTTTTATTTTTAGCTAGTCCAGTGAGCCAACTAGTGAGGACTTAGAAGAAATTACAAATATTCATTTGAAGAGTCTTATAAGGCCAATTTCTTGTAACTGATGGTATGAAAACTCCTTATACATGTCATTTCTCCTCTTTTATGGATCACATTTCAGGTTTGAAGAGCTTAAAGGTGCTAAGTGTGAGAGGTGAATCTCACTTGAACTCTTATTAGCCTTTTGCATACTTTTTCAATCACTAATTGTAGATGAGTTATTTTTTGCCTTCCAATATTGATGTGAATCTTATTAGGCACATAAATTATAGGTGAATATGTACACACATAATTAGCACTAACATATTTTGGATTCTTTGTTTGTGCTATCATATTCCCATGATCTGATTTTTGAAACCAAATACTAATTTTTCTTAGACCTTGTCATAGGAATAAAGTTATCCTTGAGGGATTCACAAGAAATAACCCTAGGTAATTTGATTGAATATGCACGTGCACACACACACACACACACACACACACACCATCTAGAGGATATGTGAGAGGTGAAGGGGTTTCAGTAAGGGTATGTTGGGTATTATTGACCAAATTTGATCCTAGGTTAAATTAGGTCAACCCCTATATATTCAAACTTCTTATAAGGTCTTTCCAAGGTCATAAATATGTTTAGTCATGTTTATTATGGTCACTTAGTGTGTTTCACTTTAGTCATATGTATCATTTGTTCTATTTTGTCATTACATCATCTTTTGGTCACTTTAGAAAAGTTGTACATAATATTCATAAAAATAAAAATGTAAAAGTTTGTTCTAATATCCAATGTGTTAGTTGAGTTTCAAGAGTCAGCTATATAACTGACATAATGTAGTTTTAATGTCCATCTAAGGAGATAACTACAAAATAGGCAATTAAGAGTAGTTGTAAAGATAAGGATAGTCCACTTGACATGTGGGAAGCCTCAAAAACATCCCTTTAGGTCCCCTCAGTTCATTTTCATGCTAAATTATCTTTGATAGGTCTAAAAATGAGCAAAACTAGTTCATATTTTCCATCGTTCTCTTAGATAAGCTAAAAAGGTCAATCGGTTTACTCTCAGTATAGATAAGAGGAGGTGAGTTAGAGAAAATTCCTTTGGTGTATGGTATTATTCTCTATGTACTTCCTTTCCATGTAAATATTTGTATGTTTGGCGTACTATTCTCTATGAACCATCACTAAGAAGGTTAAAGACTCAAATTTGCCCACTCATCCCCGTGCCTCTAATTTTCTTATCTATTTGTAGTTTTTTGATGTTTCCAAGTATTGTACCTATATTTTTAGATTTTTGACTTCCTTTACATATTATTCTCATCTATGTTGGCATGTTTTAATGTGAATTTGTATGCAAGATCACTTTATTGTGATATATATGTATAACTATCAATGGTTTACAAATGTTGTTTTTAGGTGTAGTGATTTTTTCTCTCATAGTGACTCCAAGTCTAAGGTAGTACACCGGTTCCATATTCTTAAATAATGGTGATTAGTTTATTCATGAAGTTTTTAGTCTCAATAATTCCATTGTTAAATTATTGAGCCTAAAGCCCAAACATAGTCAAGCAACCTTGCAACAGTCACCTATAGAACTATGTAGTAGTGTTTAGGCAGGGGTATGGATGAGTATGAAACTTATACACACTCATAAAACCTCATGAACTATAGGAAACATGGTATAACCATTAATAAACCCAAACAAATGGAGTGAAATGGTCTAGAAACACAATCATAGTCATACTTCAATACAATAGTCACCTATATAACTATGTAGGAGGTCTAAGACAGAGTGTTGAAAATGTTCTAGAGGTGTTTGCGTCTAATTGAAGGCTTCAACTAGGCTTGAGAACATAGAGGAAGGCATTATATGAATGATGAGGCCAATACACATATCCATATCTAAATCCATGTTCACGGGGTTTAAATGAGCCTCATTACCTTAATATCTTCGAAAAAGGATTTTGCCCTATATATTGACATCTGGTGAAGAGAATTTATGAGGTTTGAATGAGTTTTGTGACCCCACTATTGTATCTTGAACATAGTAGTAATATGTAAACATGGTATGAGGTGCATTTTTTAAAGAGAATTTATGTAAAGAATTTTCCAATTTCATCAAGTTTCCACTTAAGGTATTTGGTAAACATAGTGACAAAATCAAAACGAAAATTAAACTTGCAAACTTATAGTATGTGGATATCAAAGTGATGATAACATGGTCTCAAGAGAAAATTAGAATCTATGAAAGTGTGAAATAGTTTCAATGATCTTAAGAGGAATCAAAAGTATGAAGTGAAATATTCAAATATATGTAGTCACCTACATTAGATTCTTTATTCCCCAAATGAGTCCCTACAGTCTGGCATATTCACAAGTTAGCTCATATTAGTGGAAGATGTAAGCTAAAGCATGGACAGACACATGAAATTAATTAATATGTAAAATCAATTACATAATTGTGCATACTTACATATGTCCCTCAAATAAATATCAACACCTATAGGAACTTTATGGATTTTAAATGCACACCTACAGTTATGACATAATCTATAGACTAGCTCATGCATTGAAAGATACTAGGTGATTGATGAGTAGCGGTTTAAAATGGTATGACCAAATTAAAACCATCATCATAAGTGATGATGAAATTTCTGATTTAATTTAAATGATAAGAGAATAGAGCAAGGACTAAGTGTTTTACCCCAACTCACAGTCAACTAAACCATGTCTATAGTGCATAGATCTAATGAGCCAATTTTGAGAAACTTGAAGGTTTGGGGGCTTTTTAAGCATGATTAAGTTATGGAAATTTGTGTGTAGAATCAAGATAACTCAATATATCCCTCTATATTCCCAATTTAACCTAGGGAATAGGGGAGATTCCCTCTATTTTGTCTCATGTGGAGGGCACCCCCTGAACAAGGTGACCTATAGTTTGGTATGAAAAGAATGAAATAGATGAAGGGGACAATCTTGAATGAATATGGGATGTTGTAAAGGATTATAATAAATTTGAACAAATATATCAAGGGGTCTAAGTCATAAGAAACCCTCAAAATGGTCAAACATGCATAAAACATAGTCCTATAGACACCTAACTTAATCCATATGATCGTGAGAGATTTATAAACCTTTTGAGGACATTTAAGAGAAATTTTAGGACCATTGGGAGCCATTTTTTGTAGAAAACATGAAATAGGTTGTCATTTTATCCTAGTTCCTTGATAGACATATCAAGAGTGTGTGAGAGATTTCAATAGGCCAAGTGTAAGTAATCCTATCTATATGGATATTGTGCATGAGACCTAAACACTTAGGGAAAGTTTAACAGGGTTTTATGAAATTGGTTCAAGTTTTGGGTGTCCAAGTTTTATGAACCATCACTAAGAATCAAAACTTCCTAAAATCCTCTCAAACCTCTAGTTTGAACCCAATGGGAAAAATATGATTGGAGATGCACTCAAAAGTGGTAAATGGCCTATAAAATGTTTTGTAATTTATTAATACTCTCTCAGGACCCTGGGCATATATTTGGTCCATATTGTCTCCTATATGGATAGACCTGATTTAGGTTTTCTTGTAGATTTTGAATTGTTTTACAAGTACAAATGATAATTAGTGGATGAAGGTCATTGATGGGGGTCTTCAAGAATTTTTCCAACTGATCAAACTCAATTAATACCATAGTGAATGATTAAAACATATCTATGAGACCATTCATGGTAGATAGTTAGAATATAGCATAGTGAAGATAATGTTACTTCCTAGTGAGAAAATGAGAAAGGTGACTTAGAATATTTTGAGGTCTATCCAATAGATTATAGGATAAATTATATCTATTTTATTTTCCTCACACCTATTAAATGAGTTTCTTTGAGTAACTACAACTCACTTTGATGACAAGTTTGAGGATATACCTAGGAAATTAGTGATGAATGACTACAGATAGTGAGTGACAAGAGATAAAAATGAATTCATCAGTCAGGGATGAGTAAATGACATGTACTAACCTATTCTAAAATTTCTCATGATATACCATATGTTTCAATGTTCCATATGTCATTTTTATAAACTCAATTACACTCCTCACCATCATGAAGGCAGTTTCAAAGCAAGGCAATGAAGGGTTTATGCCAACTTGAGCAAGGTCCTCTATTTTAGATTGACACATGTTTATTATGACTTCATAAATTATTTTCCACTTTATTCCATGGAATTTTAACTAGTTTCATAAGTTTTACACCTGGTCTTGTCACCCGTCATCTTCAATTCTTCCCTCTCTTATCCTATGTTTATATATTCAAGCCTTTTTGGCTTTGTAATGGATCAACAATTGGTATGGAGAATCCTTGATAATTATGACACCTCAATTGGCTTTGAAAAAAGCTTTATAATTTTATTTTATTCTCCTTAATGTTTTACTTGAATGTGTTAAGTGTTTTGTATTGTGTAAAAATGATGAAAATTCTCTCATTGCTTTTATGTCTACTCTTGCATGTTTGTCTAAATGAGATCTCTTCTAGTAGGCTTCATAAAGTGTACTATTTTTTAAGTATGTCTTGAGGTGTGAGAGGTAATATTAGTGTCTTGTATCAGACCTTATTTTCACCCACATCTAGATATGCATATCAATCTTCATCTATGAGAAATACTTATGCTAGAAGGACATAGTGTTGAATTCAGTGTGAGTAGTCTTATTTATTAAGAGTAGATGCAATTGTATTATGTGGAGTTATCTTGGTGTATCACCTCATTATCATAGGTTTATTTTATGTCTCCTTCTTCCCTTTTCACCCCCAATAGTGATTATTTTCATGTAGTGTGATCCTAAGAGAGAAATCAAGGGATATGGCCCTTTCAAACTTAGAGATCTATCTCTTATAGTAGCTTATCTATGAAGGGAGATAGTTCCATGTTGTCATTAAATTGAGAAGGTAACATTGACTTATATAGGGTGAAATTTTATGTTAAAATATTTTTTTCATGCCTAGTGGGTCATGAAGCCCATGAAGGTTATTCAAGGTAGATGTTGGCTTTCACAATAAGGAGTTATAATACTCCACTTCTTGTAGCATTTGGTGACTCCAAATTTTATATATTGGTTGCAGATTAGTACATCCTTTCATGCCTAAGGTAAACACAATTTATCTCACCAAAGGCATTCCTTTTAAATTTAAATATATTCCTCATTCCTAAAAATCAAGTAGATTTGAGCACACTCATCCCTATCCCAAGAGGTCATGTCTTGCTCACAAGCCCATCAAATAGTTCTTGATTCATCCATTCTTTCAAATTCCTAAGGTCATAATGGAAAGGAACCATACTTGTGTTACTTTCAATGTTTATATCCCTCTAAATCAATCTCACTATGATGATATCCCCATATCTTCCCTCAAAAGTTTTTCATCATACCCATTGAGAATATAAGGAATATTGCTAACTTATACAATATCCATCACATCATAGAGGATAACATTGTAATTAGGTTGTTGGTTGTCTCCTTTAAATGAAAATATCTTTACTAGTATGGAACATTGGCACATGATCAATCACAACTTGGGATGATCTAGGATATGCATTAAGAACAAGATTTGAGGACAAGAGTGATAAATTCTCACTAATGGAACAACTAACCACCATTATGATAGTACCTCAAGAAGTCATTAAAGACTTCAACACAAGATTTTATAAGACTTGGAATAGAATCCCAATATTGGTAAGATGAACATCACACCATACTTTCCTTTATTTCCTTAAAGAATTTTATAGTGACATTTCAATTATGATATAATCTATGGGAGGTGACACTCTTCCTAATTCCTATGAGGTGGTCATTAGGGTAGATAATTATTTGATTCAGGTTCTGAAGATTTCCCTAAGAACTCCCATGCCTCTTTTTCCTAATTTTCAAACTCCTACACCTTTTGTTACTCCCATTCCTACTAAGACCTCCCATGCCTCTTTTTCCTAATATTCAAACTCCTACACCTTTTATTGTTCCCATTCCTACACCTAAAACATATGTTGTCCCTAATAAACCAAACAAACATAATGCATCAAAAAAGATGAGAGCCATGGAATAAAATATCATAGGTCTAAAGAGGATCATTAAACAATAACAAGTTAATCCCTTACAAACTCACTATCAGCCTAATCAATCATAGCCCAACTATCAAGGAAATAGACCTCATTTTCAAGGTCATCCTCAAGGTCAAGGGTAGCTAGCCTAATAAAATACATATAGTGGATAAAACCCCAATACTCTTTATACATCAAGGAAACTACTGCCTAATCAAAACAATATTTCCCAAGAGCACACTAGTCAACCTTAATTAGATCAACCTTATGATCCATCTCCCTATGTCAATGAAACCTTCAACCAAGCCTTCATGGTAAATTTGGGGACTATGCTATTTATGACTCAAGATGAAGTTTCAAATAGAGGAATGGATGATGGGAAGGGTGATCAAATGGGGTCTATATTGGGAAATTGGTAACAAGATGACTCATGTGCAATCAATCATCAAGGGTAGCCAAGTATGGATATAAGTTCTATATCTACAAACACAAGGAGTAAGAGAAAGGCTATTGAATAAGTTCAAGGGAATTATAATTTTTATCCAATGCATGTTAAAAAAATATAAGACCAGGCATGTCTAATGTCATTCCAAGTGCACAAGTAAGTCAAAGAGATCAAAATGCTACGAATGATTTCATACCTCCAAATTCTCAAGGTGTAGGCAGCATTATTGCTTCTAGTGGGCAAACAAGAGTTAGTGGTCCTTTTACTAACATTATGTAGAAAGTGAAGAATTTTTAAGTGAATATGTCAATGTGGGATACATTATCTATACTTGGACAAGCAAACCTATTACAAGAGTAGTTGTATAATCTTAGTTTGACATCTAAATAGCCTAGCCAAAAAGAATCTACCTTGATAAACACCATGAAGCTAAGTGAAGGTCAATCAAGAAAATTTGAAAAGGTAGACAAACCTCCTCCTTTATATATGTCCATAATTATTGGAAAAAAATTGGTACATAATTATATCATGTATAGTGGAGCTAGTACTTATGGCATGCCCAATATGGTAGCTAACAAATTAAACTTGAAGTATGAACCACATGCCAAAAGAGTGTTCCAATTAGATGGGCCAACTACTAAGACCATTGGTATTATCAGAGGTTTGTAAATAATTATCCATGCTTGTCCTACCTTCACCATTTCTTAGGATGTTATAGTGGTAGATGTGCCTCCCCATTCTTATCTGTGTTTGTCTAGAGATTTTACTACTAAAATAGGAGGTTATTTAACTTTAGACTAGTCTTAAATTGGTTTTAAGACTAGATATGGTGCAAAAGTGACAATTAAATCAAAACCTTTTTCTATTTTTCATATTGAATCCTATGTGCCTTACACTTCTAACTTGAATTGTAATGTGATTGAAGAAGATGATCAGCCTAATGATCAAGAAACTCTAACTCTCCTAGATGGCATATCTAATTTTTATCTTGATGAGTGGGGAGATGATTAAGGTGGTTTTGAATAAGTTGGTCTTGGAACTTACATAATTCATGAGGATATTGATGGAGTCTTTGAGGTGGATAATGACAACATCCTAGAACAAGTTGCATTGGGAAACTAGCTTATATGTGTGGATGGTCATGTGAGTATTTTAGATTTGTCAAAACATGATAGTCTTGATGAGTAGTTCATTATACCTACAAAAGAAGAGAACACTCATAAGCATGAACATAATGAAGAGGTAGATGACATGTGGCATCAATACTATGTCATTGTTCAGGAATTTGAGGATGTTAGTAGACCTTCAGTCCTTCAAGATGAGTATAGACCCAGTGTTAAGGCCAATCATGTTTTTAATAAGCATAAAGAGGAGCTTGAGATATCTATCAAATAAGAAGCAATCTTGGTATAACATGATGTGATTGATGAGCATGAAGAAGAGTTTGAGACCTCAGTTGAGCAAGAAACACCCTTGTAAAAATATGAAGTGTTTAATGAACATAAAGAGGATAGTCTTGATGACTTATAATAAGAAACATGTCATGATTAAAAGATACTTAAGGTTGAGAAATCTTTGATGACTCATAAGATGTAGTTTTAAGAGTATAAATTGAACATGATATAAGTCCAGTCAGTTGAAAAGACAATCAAGTACCTTAGTGAGTTGCATGGATTGTTCTTAAGAGTTCAAAGTGACATACTTGTAGTCAATAGAAGCTAAAAACATGGTAAGCCTCTTGATTACTTCCATAAGCAAGTGTTCATCAACAAACATGCACCATATGAAGATCTATTTGATTAGATAAGAAAGGATGTAGGATCATTGTCTTTAACCCTAGTTGAAGCAATGTAGATGATTTTTCTTCACCTCAAGTATTGAGGTATTGTACATATTAGGATAGGTGTGTTTCCTTTCAGTTGGTTTGTGTTTGCCCTAAGTGTTCATGAGAACACAAGTGTGATTTTGTTTCTTATCTTGTTGCTTATTTCCTTAATGTGTGTGGTGTGTTTAGTATTCTTTTATAGGTATCTTAGTGTCAAAAATATTGTATAGGAGACCCAATATCCTAATGGATAGGATAAGGCTACTAATATTTGGCATAGCAAGCTTTCCACCCCTAGGAAATAACCAAAATATTGACCAAATTTGACCCTAGGTTAACCTAGGTCATACCCTATATATTCAAACTTCATATAAGGTATTTCTAAGGTCGTAAATATGTTTATTCATGTTTAGTAGGGTCACTTAGTGTGTTTCACTTTAGTCATATGTGTCATTTGTTCTATTTTGGCTTTGTCACCTTTTGGTCACTTTACAGAAGTTGTATGAAATATTCATAAAATTAAAAATGTCAAAGTATTTTATAATTTCCAAGCGTCACTTGAGTTTTAAGAATCAATTATATAACTAACAT